>MJUU01026329.1:4073-18744 GCA_002080025.1 Modiolus philippinarum
CTCGCAATTCAAGAAAATCGGAAGTCTTGCATGTTTTTGTCTTAGAAATATTAAGGGCATTTGATATAATTTCTTGTATGGAAAAGTTATCAATTTTGAAACACTTGCAAACTTCATTGACTGATAGTCGAAAATCATGTTCACGGACTTCCTGGAACTTGTACAATTTGAGATATAAAATTTGGTTAGTTTTACACATTTTATCCATTCTAAAACCTGTTTCTTGTGTCCAAAAAATTTCTGCACTACTTGAATTGTAATGCAAAAAACACTTTGCCATACCCTTTTCTAAATATTTCGGGAATATGTTTTGCTATACCCTTTTCTAAATATTTCGGGAATATGTTGGTATTTGAGGGTGTTTCCCGATGTCTGAGCGAAACTAGAGTCAAGCCACTGCTTCTCGTTATCGAAAAAACGTCAGGTTTTCTAGAATTTCTGATTTTGCCTTTGGACATTAAAACCTCAATTAATTTGTCATTTAAAATCTTTAAATGTTGAAATTTTGCAGTTTTGATGTTAGACGTAATATAAAGATTGCAATGTAATTTCCATTCACTATTCACTGAATTCTATGAAATACCTGCAAAGTAATAAATATTAGACACTACGTTTGACATGTAATATTCATGTTGCTCCGGGTCATAATTTCAGGGCTTTTTACGAAGATATATTTTGAATTTTGCAGGCATAATTGGATCAACTTTTATATATCGAAATTCATATAAGCTTAAGGCTTACAAATATGCAAAATATAAATACATAAAACGTTGCTTTTCTTTTTATTTATCCTTGTCTACGAACTTTACGGGCAACCCTCGTATATCTCATTAAATGTTTTATGAATTTATGGTTTTATCAAAAGTGATACCGTTAGTATTTACCTTGTTCGCAATTTCCACCACTGAAGCCCGATATGCAAATACATGAGTACTGATTAATCATATTTCTGCAGGTACTACCATGTAGACATGGATTACTGTCACATTCGTTGATATCTGTTGTTTAAATAATTACATTCTATTATTATTTTATTTCTGATATTTAAGAGTCCTGCCATTGTTTCAAATTTGATCACATGGTGATGTACATTTCTAATAGTTGTTCATAAAAAGTTGAATCATAACACCTGTAATCGAATCGAAATATTTTCTAGAAAATTGATCCTAGGTCTAAATATGAAACATTAAAATTAAAAAAAGGTATAATGACAATGTTGACGTCAAATTTCATATTATGCAAAAAATGCTATTTCCGCATTTTGTAATTTCTTGATATACTTAAGTAATTTTCTTTTGGAGAACATATGTTTGATATGTCTAAAAATTGTGTCAGTTATATTTTCTTCAAAAATGTCATGTACATAAAAAGTACAGAACTAGAAAATATTGAGATGACAATTTTACTTCATTGTTTCATATATATCTATCAGACGTATACATTTCAAATGTTTATAATTTTTTTTTATTCTAGTATTGATTAGCCAAACATCTACTGTATTTGATGTATTTTAATGTGTAAGTGTAATGATTAAAACGCATATACGATTAGCGGTGCATTGCATTTGCGCCAATTAGTATTTCATTTGCGCCAAAAATATATTTCATTTACGCCACATACTTCACTTCATTTGCCCTCAAATAGAGATGCTGCATCTAAGAAGTATACATAGGCGTATACGTATGGACGTATCGTAAAGGCGTACATGGAGTGTAATGTAAATTATGTCTAAAAAAAAACGGCATCAGTTTGTCATTTTACAAATGTAATTAAAAATGTCACTATTATTAATTAAAATTAATAAAATTGTGTGTATGCAGCAAGTTTTGCCATGGCAATATCCATTAGATGTATGAGGAAACCAACACAAAGAAAAGTTGAGTGAACTTCGTCAACCCTATCATGCCTAAAAACCAAACGCGGGGGATTTTGGCTCCAAGTCATGAAGATCCACGAATTGCTATTGAAATGCAAAGGGGCAGGAAAGGGAAAAGAGAGATGAAAGGACAAGAAAGGCCGTGGCGGATTTCTGCTAAGGGAGGTCTTGGCGACCCATTATTGTTCCAAAAGGGGGCTTACCTAGTTTTTAAAACCCTAAGAATTAAAAAATTCCCAACCTAAGGGGGGTGGGCCCCCGTCCCCTGGAATCGCTACTGAAAGGGAGCCTGGAGAGATGGGCGAGGCGGGATAAAGGAAAGAGAGTGCGGGGAAAATAAGGAAAGTGACAGAGGCACCCCTTTGTCCCTCCCCTCATAAACTCTAATAGGCTTGAATGAACCTTTTAACAGCATACTCATAACTATATAAAAAAATTGCTATCGCGTAAAACACGCTAGAATTATGAATTTCCCGTGCAAGTAAATGGTCACCTATGTTAAAACAAGATCCGGTGATTGAAGATGAAAGTGATAAAAGACTACTTATCGCTATATTATTGGGGGGGGGGGGAGTTCAAGCAATTAGGTTTTTTTCATCTGCTTCTAGGCAAACATAGAATTTATACAAAACATTTAATTGAACTGAATGGACAAATTAATTTTTTAAACAAGATATTTTAAGTTATGGTAATCATCATTGGTCTTACCATTTTGCGTATTTGTTTTATTTGGTTGTTTTTTTAAATGCATTGCCTGTAAACAAATACATAGAGAAGAAAAATCATATTTTCATGTCACGCGTTTGTAATGTTGAAGCATTGAAAGATGTACGTCTGCATGCATGGCACAAGTGTCTTTTTCGAAAAATCACGTATAAGTTGTTTCAGAACGTTAATCGTCTACTCAAACACCACATTAATTCATTTACCGTTCGGTCTACTCGATTTATTTCCGTGTACTTGTTGAGGTTTCATTCGTACCGGTATATTATTACAGATAAGCAAAAAATTTAATAGGTTGAATAAGTTTTTAAAAGGGAAAAGGCATCGTTGGCATCAGTACCAAAATACCTCTTTAAATAAAAAAAAACGTGCAGTACAATATCCATTTACTTTTTTTAAGTTTTGAAAAAAAAAATTGCCGGAACTACTGAATATATCCCTTTGCTAATTTTTTTTNGATTCCACAACCTTTACAGGATATTTATTCCAAAGAGACCTGTTAATATTGAAATAATGTGTATGCCTTTCTAGAATTATCTTTATTAAAACAGAAAGGACATCACAGGAATTATCTAAGATTATTGAGCATTTCAACTGCAGGACGTTATCCATGGACAACTCCCCCCCCCCCAAAAAAAAAGAGAAAAAAAAAGGCAGAACACGAACTTAAACAACGATGTGATTTCCGGACAGCCGCACTTGGTATACAGGACCTAGCAAAAAGTCTGTAGTAGGGTTAAATTGGCTTTTGGCAACCACCTTTTTCTGTGCCGTTTTCCTATAGACCAAAAAAGACATAGTGATTTTTAAACATTTTTAAACAATCAATGTGCGGTCTGTTCAAACGATTGACGTTATGTAGGTCGTTAGCAAATGCAAAGCATGAGAGGTATATCCAGTATATCCAGTTTGTGTACTTCTCACGAGTTTTTGTTTTGCAACATCACTATATACGTCTCTAACAATGAATGATCACAGACTTCGATTTCAAAAGATCACTTTATAAAAGATGAAACACATTTTATATTAAATTGTAACATTAATAGAACTCTTAAGAATAGATTTTATCACCTTTGTTAATAATAATGTCAATTTTTTTGAATTAAATGAAAATGAAAAATTAGTGTACATCCTCAACCCATCCACCTTAGAGCTTGTGAATATTGAAAAAAAAGTCATTAGAACTGAGGGCAGGTGAATCATAATAATCATTTGCTCTTTATTTATATTTTATTGTTTTATATTGTCACATACATAATGTTGTATATATGACAAATAAAGTTCTTATAAACCTTTCGATATCACGCATTTGGTTAACGATAGGTCAATTAATTCCGATGGTGTTATTGAAAAAATATTCGTATTCTCCAAAGATAAGTCATGTATTATTGAAAGCTCAGTATCGATAGCTAACCAGATATTGCATCTAGAAACATAAGCAAAGATTTGATTAAGAATATTGTGCTTAATTCAGTATACTCTGCCACGTTATGTGCTGCCATCTTATATATTTTTGTGAAGCTAGAAAGGAAAAAAAGATGACAAATTAACCGTCATAAATGTGTTTATTATATAGGTTGCGGTGAAAGATTGAAATTTCTCAGTGAATTAAAAGTGATAATTAACTGTGAAATTATTTTCCATAATTTCACTCTAGGAAGTGACGTCACAATAGATGTTGTCAACGTTGTTGTTAAGTAAACGTCTCAGCGGATTAACATCGAAAACGTAGTCCATGCAATGAATCTCAAAATAAACCACTAAATTTAAGAGAAGAAGACCTATATAATAAAAACAATAACTAATCCTAGATTCTGATTATCGAAAATATTCAACTCATGATCGAAAAATGCTGTAATTCACTCATGCGCTGCGCGCATTCGTGAATTACTGCGTTATCGATCATTCGTTGAATATTTTGCGATAATCAGAATCTCGGATTAGTTATAGTATAAATATCGTTTAAAAACACTTGTCACAGAAAACAAAATTCCCGTTATACTCTCATGCAAGAGTTTAGTGAGGTACTATTTTCATTGTGGTACTCGTGAATTATTTCATATTTTGCCCACAAATATATTGACCTTAATTTGACATCAATTAAATTTCTCTCATTACCTTCATTTTTTATCTGGAGGTTACTTTGTGTATAAAATCAAGAAAAAACGAATGCAACTAAGTGAATAACTAGCAAATCAAATGGCACTTGACTATTTGAATGTCACGAATTGCAAATGAAAGTACTTACCCCCGCTTTTATAAGGACAACACAGCGCATTAATCAGAAATCATATCGTGTGTGTGTTTATCCCTTAAAAAGCTCAACCTCTTTTTTGATTTTTCGCGCCTGCTCGCTTTTTTAAACTTGTGTTTCTTAGGGACCGACCAATTAACCTGAAGGAGGGTTATGGTTTTTTTTCTGGACAGAATATTTTTTTCACGTGTATCAATAATTTTTTTTCTTCAAAATTAACATTATTTTTTGGGGCAGAAAGCCTCCTTCAAAAAAAATTTTTTTTCATCATTTTGGCAGCCAAAATATTTTTTTCACATAAAATCAGCTCCAAAATATTTTTTTTAGAAAAATACCATAGCCCCCCCTTTTCAAGTTAAATGGTAGGTCCCTTAATTTTTAAATTTATTAGAATCATTCACCTAGTTCTTCTACCTAAATCGCTCGTTGGACAAATTACTAAATATGTGGCTTGGATTTCTTGTACTTCATCTTTTTATTTGAAATGTTGTAAATATATTCCTATATAACAGTCACACCATACACGAAAAATTTACGGGATCAAAATACCAGATTTTGGTCATTTTTTTATACGTATACGTTTATACGTAAACGTTTCCGTATACACATTTGATGCAAAAGGTCTAATAAAAACTTTGCATTTGCGTCAATTACAGGTAAATAGTATAGTAAAAATACTTTATTTATACAAATGTTTACATGCTTTTTCTTCTTCTGTTCGCCTCAATCACCTCTTTTACTTGCTCTCTAGGGGGAGGGTTAATATAGCAAGATAGTGCTAAATGCTAAAACAAATATAACACTATGTATAGCATTTTTCTAAATTCGTAATGATGTACAATCAATCGTGTTTAAAAGTTTAGTAGTACCATCACATATAGTAAATATAAATATAGAAGAATCTTCAAAGCCAATGAAAATATCACTTCGGGATTTAATAGGTAGAATATATAATTTACACCCCCGCTTAACCTATTTGATCTGAATACAACTAATATTATCTAAACCAATTTGTGCAGTGAAATTTGCACATAATTAAATATATTGCTATTTCATTTTAAGAATGCATTAAGTATTTTCAATGATACTTAAAAATATGATTCTACTTCAAATTACTTGAAAATTTACCTGTTAAAATTTTACCTTGGAAATCGCGCAAATGAAATTCAAGCTTGCGGCGCAAATGACATATCCCACTTTTCAAAACATGGCGCGAATGCAATGCGCCCACGATAAGCACTGAATATAGTGAACCAAATTATAATTTAATAAGTTTACATTAATACATAATACATTGGATATGGCCATTGCGACAACATATGTTTCTTATGTACCGAAAAATCAAAAACATTTGAAAGCCAAAATGATTATTAAAGCTGATAGATAACGAATAATCAAAAGGATATAAATTAAAAGCCAAAATAGCTTTGCATGAGGGAGATACTCCTCACTTTTAAACAAACTATGACTTTGCATTCAAATGATAAATTTATATTTATAATACCTTGTTCGCAATTTCTACCAGTGAAGCCTGATGCGCAAATACAGGTATAATCATTCATGAGATCTGTGCAGGCTGCACCATGTTGGCACGGATTACTCTCACATTCATTGATATCTGTCGTTTTTATTATAATAATTTTAATGTTAATATTTTTCACGGAAGTGAACCAGAATCGTCACAACATATCTATTTTGTCTGTTTAAATAATTATAACACAAACCAAACAACTGCTGATAAATTTCAATGTAGCACCAGGAATATAATACTCTTCAAAGCAAATGAACTAATAGAAATCGGAGAATTAAATAAATATGTTTTTGGAAGCACAAATATTATTCATCAAATAGTTGCTTGACATTCTTACTCAAAAGTATCAAATATGTACATGTATGTCCAACCAAATGTCCGAGCAATCACTCAAGGATTTCGTCTTGATTACTGTAACATTTAGCTAGTGTTAAACAGTGGTTCTGTGTAAGCACGTGAACGATTTTGGCACGCATGGTAATGAAATTCCTCGAAATTTGTTTCACGCTACCACATCAATGTAGGGAACTTGTTCTAATAAAAAAATCGTTGCTAGTGCAACTGGTTGCAATAAGAAACAGTCAGCATTATGTGAAAATTTGTCATTTTTTTTACATTTTTAACCGTGAATGGATCTATTTTTCGATTGGTTGTATTGACATAAAGTATTCCATTTTTCATATTTACCTTCTCTCATGAAAATGATTTTTAAAAGATGGGGATTACCTTCGTTACTATGATTACCAACATCGTTATTTTGTAAACTCTTGATAAATTTGTGATTTTAAGTAATGAGTATAGGGAGTACATTGTACATTCTAGGCTATAAATGATTGGCTAATATTGCAATATTATATCCTTTTGCCTCCATTTACCCTTTTGCAAGGGAACCATATGTTTTCTGACCATAACCTTCGCAATTTTTGTAATTTTTCAAGGTAACGTCCATTTTTAACGTTTTGAAGTTTAAAAGGGAGGCTTCATAAGCCTTTCTGGTTTGTAAAATTCCCCGAATGACACAGAATGATTTTGTATGTGGGTATATAATCTTAATGTAATGTATCATAATTCACGAATAACCATTCACCTTGAACTTCATCTTTATAAACAAATACGAAATAGGTATTTGTTAATATGGTTATTTTATAACACCTTCTTGCTAGAATTATTTTGTTTTGCCTTTTATGATGTTTTTTTTTCTTTTATATTTAAACTTATTGATAAATCATCTCCGTATAATGGGCTTCATCGAAAACTCATGACCTTTGACCGTGAAATTGACTTCAAGGTCACTCTGATTTTTATTTGATAATTTGTCGTCTAAGCAGCTTTTTGTATACAATATTATATGTTGATTTAATATTTTGCATATCCAGCTTTTCTTATTTTCATTCCTTCAATATATATTTTAAGATCACATGATTTATTATGATTAAAACAACGGCAGTAGAATACCGAAGGAACAAAGGGGTGACATTCACAAAAATCGAAGTCCAAAGACAGGGCAAAAACGAGAACACAGAAAACAATGACGTTAGACACAAAAACAATGACGCCAGACAGACACAAAGCACAGAACCAGAAACCACAACATTCAGATTAAGTGTACTCTTAGAAAATCACAGATAGGGCTCTGTTTAGAATCATGAAAACCACCCTAGTAGCCATGATCCCAACAACTATTTTTCAATTTTCAAAAGCAGAGGGCTTAGTTCTTTCCTTTTATATTTCATGTTGTTTCTGTGTACCCTTATTTTTGTTTGGCATGCTTCTAAAAATGGACACAATTGACCTTTTGGTAAATAAATGCTTATTTCTATGGCACCCAAACAACCGATCAAATGAGCTCAAGTTCATTTTCACATCACTGCTGAAAAGAAAAGCTGTATACAACAAGTATACGGTAAATCATGCGTGCCACACCCCTATGTAAAATTACAAGTGCTTTCAGAGAATGGCTATGAAAAACTTTATGAGGGTCCTTCCTGTAGTGATAGATAGGTTTGTCTAATTCTGATGCTGACCTTAATTGTCATTAATTGGCAGATTGGAGAACAAAATGATCTTCCATAAATGTGAATGAATGCGTTACCGCGTTGGTTATAGAACAAGTCGCTTACTTATCTTCGAATAGCAAAACGTGCCTTAAAAGATTTTATTATGGCCAAACATCAATAAAACCAGTATTTACCGTAGTAATATATAGGTGGCAAAATACAGTTTCTAAACACAGAACTGGATTTTCCCTTTTGATAATAAGATAATATAGAGGAGTGAATACTGAAAGCTGAGTTCTGATCAGTTATTAAGTAAAATATTCATCTTTTTTTTCAAATAAACTTATTATTTCTTATTAAGAAAATATGAAATAAATTTTCATGTCCCCTAAATTAATGAAGATAAAATGTTCTTTTTATGCCAATGGCGATTTGATTTCCACTGCCTCAGTATTGACAAAAGAGGCCTATAGCAAAGTTTAAACTCGATAACAAGAAAACATATTTAAGGTAGTAGACCTAGGTTAAGGGACATAACTCTTAAAAATCACAGGTGAGTTTGTTGAAATCATTTTCATAAACAGATTCTAAGCCTCTGAGTAACATAGATGATTTTTTATTCTTTTTCACGTCAATGCTTAAAAAGCATTGATGAAACTAACTATTTCAAACGTCTAATTGATTTAAAGAGTTATCTCCCTTAACCTAGGTCTACTACCTTAAAAAATAAAAATTGAAGAGTCTACTAATACATTTACTTTACCTTCACACTTCGATCTTCTGTTGTTTATTGACTAAAATCGACGTTTAAAATCTAATCTATATGACAAACGGAATGAATAAAACTTCCCAGTTGTAAATTTTCTTGCAGCTGTTTGCAATATTTCTACCTGTGCAGCCTATGGAGTGTACATTTCACAGTCGACCTGTGTTGTCAAACATGTAGTTTATACAGTGATTTTTGAATATAGCAAAAATACCCTATCAAAAGCTGCTAAGTCAAAGATTCGTTCAGCATGTTATTTTTCATCCCTCCAGAAATTGTATGTCCGTTACTATGACATAATTATGAACAGATAGTACTTGTCGGTGCCTGTATCCCAAATTACAACGAACTCATAGCGTGACGGATGCTGCTAGTGCAACAGGACATCTTGACCCATCTGGAGCACCTAATGTCACTCTCGGTTTTATGGGACTTCACGCTACCAGTACCTTAGTTCTGAATGCAGTGTTTTATTTCCATGCCTCGTGGTTGTCTTGTGTATTGGATTTTCTGTATTCTTGTTTTTGCTAAGTCTCTAGACTTTGATTCTTACCTTGTTCTTTTGGTATCAGATTTTATTTTGTTTTATTTTATTATTTTTAAAATTTTTTCAATGTCACTAATTCTCATATTTGGATACGTTTTTGTTGCATAGGCAGAACCTGTTAATTTAATAGCTGTCAGATATAGATAGTAATATATATTTTTGATATCGATTCAGTTTGATTCAACAAATATATATCCCGAATTCATGCCCAGAAGAAACATGAAGGTAGATTTGTTCGACATCAAGTAGGTGAAATACGCTTAAGCCGGTGGTAATGGCCGTCTATAATTGTTACTTGTTTTCTCACTGCTGACGCTAACAGTTACTTCAAGATAAAGAACAACAACAAAGGCGTTGTTCCGTTTACCTAATCTTCCATGTTTTTAAGGATTTTGCGCCATACATATTTACTCCATATCCCTTTATTTGTTCGTATATGTCAAGTTTAAATACGGGACTTCTGCTTTACAAACACAAGGACATGCCTTTCTATTCCAAACATTATTGGTAAAAACATTTTTCATTATATATTTTCTATGCAATGTTTCTTTACATAGTTATCTATTAACGGGTAACGATCATAGCAGGAAAACACCAGACTTATAATAAAAGTTGGTATTTTCTTCTTCACGCCATTTAGTTCTATTATGAAAAAAAAACAACATTTAGATGGATACTTCTACCATTTGCTATATAGATCTAACTCATCATAATAACGAGTGAACAGAAAACATTGTATAATTTGGTCTGAATTTTTATACACGGTATGTTATGTATGTTATGTATACCGCTGGTTTTGTGTTTTCATTTAAAACATTCTGGTAAATTTCACAGAATTATATTGTTACTTGGGCCTCAATCCATAATTAGATCTGACATACGTTTCATACACTAAGGTTGTGTAAGTCCCAAAACAAAATATCTGGTCATTTAATAATAGAAAACGAAGGGAAACCAATCTTTACTTCATAAAATAAAGAAATTAAAAAATATACAATACAACTGAACTGATAGCGTTATTCTTGTACATTCACAAATCATATTAAAAGGATCTAAAGCATTTATCATTTCCTACAATGAACCAACGAACTTATTTAAATATATACAATATATATTATACATATGTCGATGTATAATGGATATAAGCTCTTTGTGTTTTTGATATACTGCATATATTACGAGGATATTTTATTCTTTTTTTTTTCTATAACACAAGTTAGATCTCTGAAACATTACTTACTTGTTATAGTCAGTAAGTCTACTCGGAAGATAAATTTTCCAGGAATATTAATATTTGACATCGTTGGTATGTTGATAATTTCAGGACTTATACCTTCTGACACTGCATAATAATGAATTCCATCCCCTGCGTCGAATCCCACCTTAAAAGACATGTCTTTTGTCTTACTTGCAGACATTGCAGACATTATTGAGTTAGTAGTCTATCTGTTTTGGTTTTTTTCGTATGTTTATAATACTATTTGGAAACGGGAGAGAGAAAGGGGGGTTTGGGGTACCAATAAACCGGTTTAACCCTACCGCTGGCTTTTGCTAGTGCCGGTACCAAGTCCGGCTGACCCGAGTTCCTATCGTTGTTTGCGTTTGTCTTTTGTATTTTATTGTGTTTTTTTTTTCTTTTGTAGTTCCTTGTTACTTTATTGCATGTGACAATGTTTTTCGGTCATAGTAGGTGTTTCCTGTTATCTTTTTAATTCTATGTTTAAATAACAAAATAACGAAGTAACTGTTACATCAAAATACATAACTATATTTTCTCAATTGATATTAAATGAGATTTTCTATTTTGTGAAGTAAATTTTACGACCTGGTTTTTCCATCCTTCCAATCATCTGTTGTTTGAACAAATATGTATTTGTTTTAAATAATAATAAATGAGATGTTAAATACCTTGTATTATTTGTTCTGAATTGGTGTTACATTTATATTTTTCTGTACGTGTCCATTTTGTCTGTGAACACGAAAAAGCTAAACGAATTTTTAAACTTAACATGATACATGTACATAAGTTATACATTACAGCTTTAATTATCGAGGCTAGCAAGTGACTGTAGGACAGAACAAATAATAATTGTCTACATTTCATTAATCAAATAGCATAAGATCATCATGATAACCGAAATGAACGTTTTGTATCTTTCGTATCAATACAATTTGAATTTTTTTCCCATATTTATACAAATAATATTCAAGTAGTAGCGCTCTGCACATATAGCATCTGTTGAGAAAATCAGTTAAGGTAGAAAGACAGTAATATTCATATCCATGAGATTTTGTTGTAAGTCGGCACAATTGAAGAACCAATCCTAACCCGAAATCCGTAATAAAAAGTATGGGTCACCATGCTTGCTTTTTCTAGTACTGTGATCAAAGGTTGCTCATTTTTAGCCATTTTTCACCTAAATTAACATAGAATGCACGGGAAAAATATGGAAAGGCAATTTTTAGCTTAATAGAATGAGCATTTTATCCATGAGAATTTAATGTATTTTTGTGAACAGATAGTTTATGATGTAATTTATTGATTACAATTAAAAAATGTATATGTCACCATGCTTTTAACGGAGATATTTTACAAAGTTCCCGGATTAAACATTATTTACGGGAAAAGGGGGTTAATTCGCGGCAAAGTAAACGAAATATGACGTTTCACATCTGTCATTCAATTATGACGTCACAAAGGAAAAGCCGTAAAATTACTGTTCCGGCTAGAAAATCAAACGTACTCCGTGTCCGACTCTTTACTTTTCTAATGCGCGATTGAATCGCGCAGTGCAACATTGTCTATCTACCTTAATTGTTTCACATTAGTACATGTACAACACAAACATTTCTACTGGATAGAGATATGTATAACTAATAAATGAAACAAAAATTAGAAAGTTACCTGAGCGGGTATCCATTGGATTTTGTCGTACAGGAACATAACAAAAGAATATCTACCATCTGTCACCAACACACATTGAAATGTACATCTCTGAAATAAGACAAACATGGAATGGTAAAAATAGGGCGACGATCTTTATTCAGACGCAGGGTGTATTATATATAATATATCTATTCACATTTCCAAAATATCTTACAATCAAGTAATGTATATCAACACAAAATGAGGCTTGTTGAGGGGGTCCAAATTTCCATATCCAAGTAAGTATTGATGAAAATATCCCCTTGAAAATTAAAGATATCCCATTAATTATAGAAATATCCCATTTTCCATAGTCAAAATATCCCATATCCCAGGACTTTTTGTCCCAAATATCCCATATCCCATTAACAAAAGTGGCATATATCCTGTATCCCAATATACCCTAAACAAGCTCCCAAATACCATATCCACCAGAAAGAAAAACAAAATAATTTATTCACTACTTTCTGCCATCCCTGGTTTCAAATGTCAGTGTGCAGTAAAAATCACTATTAAAATGTCAAATGCAGTAGTAATAATTACAAATTACTGAAGATTAGAACATTTTAACTCTCCTGCATCATCTAGTTGACTGATGCTGCAGATGCTGATTAATCCGGGGAAGTTTGAAAGAAAAATGTATTCTTTGTGCCAATAAAACAATGTCTATGTATTTTATTAACAGTGATCAACTGATGTTTAATTATTAACCGCAATGTTAGTATTATTCCTATAACAATGTAAAATAAAAAAAAAGTTCTTTGCACCCCAAACAATAAAGCATTTATGGTTTAACATGTCAACCAGATCTATTAAATAATCTTTACAAACAAGCAATACCTTGATGAACACCCTTGAGTTTCGGCAAATGGAAACCGTATTTGTAATTGATAAACTTCTGTCTAAAATTCTGCCTGTTTGCTACCTATTCTCGGTTTTCTAGATGATTGTTCCACAGAAATAAAGTATATGTTCAGTCAATTTTCCGAAACTAAGGCAGAAAAGAAAAAAAATAACCAGAAGAAAAGCAGAAAGGTCTTTTTATTTCTCTGTCTCTGTGGTAACCGATTCTGATGTCAATTTCCACGCCTCAATGATCCCAATATACATTACATCATAACATCAACACAGAACACAGGAAGGAAATTAAACTTATTTTTAGCAGTAAAATAATATATTTCAAGTGGCCAAAATATATTCAACTGTTTTGGGAGAATGAATTAATAGGTGTGTACACACGAAGCTCATTTTTTCATTTCTTCTTCTTGCCCCGCCGTGCGCGGTTCCGGCTTATGAATAGGCCCGCAGCATCCTCTGAGCTTGGAGTATGAGTCTTCCTAACAGAGGACCCCGAGGGAACCCAGGGATATAGAAATACGACCTAGTATCTCCAGCTTGCGGGATGTGACCCCTCCTAAACGGGGGCTGACCCCGAGGGTCCCGGGATATAGAAATAGGACCCATTCCGTTGGTTGTGCGGGATGAATAAATACACAACCCATCTTTCGGATGGGATGTAAACTCAGGTCCACGTGTTGGAAGAAATGCCATGGTACTTGCACGTTAAAGAACCCTTGTAGCAAGCTTTTTTGAGTGGTCCGTAGGTGATCGGCTACAAGGCTAAATTCTCCGCCCTTTTCGATTTCACCCTACTTTTCCAGTGGCAGTCAGAATTTGCCGTCCCATGACCCTTTCCATACCCCAAAGTGATTATTTATTAACAAACTTGTTCTCGTCTTGATATAGCTGAAATATTGCTGAGTAGACGTTAAACAATATTCAGTCAATCAATCAATCAATCTTCTTGCCAATGAAATGAAAAATAATGCAGACGACATAATGAAGAATTGCCATGACGTTAGTTCGACCTGATGTGTGACCTCTAGAACAACCAATAAAAATACGGCTGAAAAGTTATCTAATCGTAGGTAAGGCCAATGAAATGATAGCATAAAAGTTATCACTAAGTGATATGAAAAGTTATCTTATCGTGTAAGAAATAGTTGCTGCCACATCATAAGAGAATGTTTTTATCGGTAATTTGGGAGAGT
>MJUU01026332.1:0-10942 GCA_002080025.1 Modiolus philippinarum
AAACAATGTAAACAATTTAATTGAAGATGATGAACATTAATTTTTTTTTCCTGTTTCAGTGGAAAAAGGATAGTAAATCATAGGGAAGGATTTTTTTTATTCTGATTAACAATATAAGGATAATAATGAAAATATCTAAAGCATCCCGAGATTTTAGTTGCTACCTTTTTATCATTTCAATTCGCAAAAAAAAACAAAACATTTTTATGATGATTTTGGCGACAGTAATGTATGGTGACTTTAAAGAATGACAAGACATCTTTAATTTTCACTCTATTAAAACTCCGTACATCAACCCAAGAATTTCGTTACGTAAGCTCAATATTTTCAAACTTGATTCACAGCAGACTAGATTATCATTTACAGCAACATTATTCAATAACAATGAAAGATCATGAAATGATATGGAGAAAATGAACATGAGATAAAGTCTCTAGAATTACATTCAGCTTGAAGGAAGAAAGTCTTCTTGTCATAATTAAAGCTTTTCATTCGCAGTTATGGACATTTTTCCACAAATTTGACGAGTATCGATACTTCATAATTTTGCAAAATACAAACATATGCATCATTCTCTTGTTTTCCTGTCCATTTTCATTCATTTTCAATATTCCAGAACAAAATGCAACGGTACTGTCTCCTCCTGCAAGTTCAATTCATTTTTCTTAGGAAACAGATGAAATAAAATGCAGATATCTTTTTGTAATAATACTCCCACAGAATTGGAATATTTTGCACTTACCAATTTGGCGTACACCGCACTGCACTTACCAAAATTTGAAGTAATGTCGAAAATAAACAGAACGCTAAACAGCCTTGTGAAAAATAAATCTTTGACATGTTTTCCCATCAACAAGCACCAATTCTATACTGCAAACGTAACATATAATGGGTTCGATGTTTAGAAATCTGAAGATGAAGTTGGCGTGTTCAAAATTTTGACCTACCCCTCGTCGGTTTTCCTTCAATAGCTTTCTGAAAAGCGTTCTTAGTATTAAAGTAAATACACGTATCGATTGTCAGATGGTAGGAGAGCCGAAACGCAATATTTACAGAATATAATGTGCAAATGCACCACGATAAGACCCTCTCAAGTACTGACCTTTAGTTGCCGAAGCGGGGCGCGTCAGCCATCTTTGGTAGCACTTACCAAAATACATGCTGCACTTACCAATTCGATTGGACCCCCTGCAAATAGATATTGATTTTGCGACTTTATGGTGATAAAAATTGTTGTTGACCGCCATTTACATAATGATGTCTCGACTTCAAAACTGGTGTCAAAAGTAGTCCTTAGCAAGAATGTTTTTTGTCAAAAAAGTCCAACAAAGACATATAGTAAAACATGATCAGACTTTAAATACAGTTCAAAAATTGGTTGAGTTTGAGCTACCAAAGTTAGAGAGACTGAAGTTTAACTGTATAACTTACAATGTTAGCTTGATTGTGGCAAATGAAAACCAGGTGAGCGATACAGGCTCCTGGGAGCCTCTGGTTTTTACCATATTAGGTCACTTACATACTGTGCTGCCGAGAGTCCAGTACATTATAAAAATGTCCATGGGACACGGATACACCCGCCTCCTTGCAATCGAAACCCTTAAATTATTAAAGGTATAACTATGTAGAATATATATATATATATCAAATAATTATAAAAAAAGGATCTTTCTCCTGTTATAGGCACTGGAACTGGTTTGGTTTTGAATTAATGCCTAGTTCCAACAATTAATCTGAGAAACAGTCTTGTATGTAATAATAATATATTTTTAGCAACTGTGACCTTGACCTTGGGGTTATCAATTATTATTATATAGATTGCGGTGAAAGATAGAAATTTCTCAGTGAAAGAAAAGTGATAATTAACTGTGAAATTATTTTCTATAATTTCACTCTAGGAAGTGACGTCACAATAGACGTTGTCAACGTCGTTGTTAAGTAAACGTCTCAGCGGATTAACATCGAAAATGTAGTTCATGAATCTTAATATAAACCATTAAAATTAAGAGAAGAAGATCTATATAATAAAAACAATAACTAATTCTATATTCTGATTATCGAAAATATTCAACTCATGGTCGAAAAACGCTGTTATTCGCGCAGATTCGTGAATTACTGCGTTATTCAATCATTCGTTGAATATTTTGCGATAATCAGAATCTCGGATAAGTTATAGTATAATAAATTCTAAAATCTATGGGGTTATGTTATTTGTGATAAGTAAGCAAGTGACCAAGTTTGGTTTTGATCAGATGCAGGATACTCAAGTTTCCATCTGGAAACAAAATTTTTTTTCGAAATTTGTGTCTATTTTTAGCAAGTGTGACCTTGACCTTGGGGGCAACAACCCCCAAATCAATAGAGTTCTGTTTTGAATGATAATTAGGCATGTGACCAAGTTTGGTTTTGATCTGATGCAATGTACTCAAGTTATCTTCCAGAAACCAAAATTTTATTGAAATTTTAGTCTATTTTCAGTAACTGTGACCTTGACCTTGGGGGTACAAACCCGGAAATCGATAGGGTTCTTTCTTGGGTGATAAGCAAGTATGTGACCAAGTTTGGGTTTGATCCTATGCAGTATACTCAAGTTATCACCCGGAAACCAAGATTTTATTGAAATTTTAGTCCATTTTAAGCAACTGTGACCTTGACCTTGGGGGTACCATCATGACAATCGATAGGCTTCTGTATTGGGTGATAAGCAAGCATGTGACCTAGTTTGGTTTTGATCCTATGCAGTATACTCAAGTTATCACCCGGAAACCAAGATTTTATTGAAATTTTAGTCTTATTTAAGCAACTGTGACCTTGACCTTGGGGGTACCATCATGACAATCGATAGGCTTCTGTATTGGGTGATAAGCAAGCACGTGACCAAGTTTGCTTTTGATCCGATGCAGTGTACTCAAGTTATCCTCTGGAAACCAAAATTTATTGAAATTTTAATCTATATTTTCAGTAACTGTGACCTTGACCTTGGGGGTACAAACCCGGAAATCGATAGGGTTCTTTTTTTGGGTGATAAGCAAGTATGTGACCAAGTTTGGGTTTGATCCCAAGTTATCACCCGGAAACCAAGATTTTATTGAAATTTTAGTCTATTTTAAGCAACTGTGACCTTGACCTTGGGGGTACTATCCCGACAATCGATAGGCTTCTGTATTGGGTGATAAGCAAGCATGTGACCTAGTTTGGTTTTGATCCGATGCAGTATACTCAAGTTATCATCCGGAAACCAACATTTTATTGAAATTTTAGTCTATTTTTAGCAACTGTGACCTTGACTTTAGGGGTACCAAACCGGAAATCGATAGGCTTCTGTATTGGGTGATAAGCAAGCACGTGACCAAGTTTGCTTTTGATCCGATGTAGTGTACTCAAGTTATCATCCGGAAACCAAAATTTATTGAAATTTTAGTCTATTTTCAGTAACTGTGACCTTGACCTTGGGGTACAAATCCGGAAATCGATAGGGTTCTTTCTTGGGTGATAAGCAAGTATGTGACCGAGTTTGGGTTTGATCCGATGCAGTATACTCAAGTTATCACCCGGAAACCAAGATTTTATAGAAATTTTAGTCTATTTTAAGCAACTGTGACTTTGACCTTAGGGGTACCATCCCGACAATCAATAGGCTTATGTATTGGGTGATAAGCAAGCATGTGACCTAGTTTGGTTTTGGTCCGATGCAGTATACTCAAGTTATCATCCGGAAACCAACATTTTATTGAAATTTTAGTCTATTTTTAGCAATTGTGACCTTGACCTTGGGGTACCAACCCGGAAATCGATAGGGTTCTGTCTTAGGTGATATTGTGGCAAAACTTTTATTGTAATGAAGTCAAGATTTACACCTAAAGCTTACACTATGTGTTAGATTCATCGAAGTCGAATGTCTACATTATATCAGACATGAAAACCTGACAAATGTATACAATGTTGTCTTTACACGATGGCGGATGAATGAAAGGTAGAGAGCTTGGGGTGTAAATCTTAACTAAGGTAAACTGGAAGTTTTGCCATTTGCTTGACCGTAGCAATAAGTAAGCATGTGACCAAGTTTGGTTTTGATCCGATGCAGCATACTCAAGATATCACCCGGAAACCAAAAGGATGGACGTACGTACGTACGGATCAGGGTAAACCTTAATGTCCCCCAACCGCCTAGCGGCGGGATCATGAAAAACGTTTAAAACGTACAATGACGCCGCCTAATGGCGGTCACTGACGGTATATTAATTAGTCACCCGATATGGCATATACACGGTCGGCACGTGACGTCTTTTGGCCAATCAACGTCTTGGTTTTTACTAGAGGCAGGATATAGTTAAAGATTGGATGCTTTGAAAAAAACACATTCAAATTTTTTTTCTCAGAATAGTAGTGAGAACCGAACCGTCAATCCAAAATGAATAATACAAGGACAATGGCAACATCGGAAACAACAAAGACTCAACTAATTAGAAACAGAGACGACACATCATGAGTACGACTCAGAAAAGAAAAATGAAGACACACACACAAAGATGAACAACACGGACCCAATAAAAAAAACATGGTTGAGATCAGGTGCACCGGTAGAGTAAGCATCTCCTGCTTCTTACAAGACATCCGCCGTGTTGAGCATGTCAAATCCAGTAGAGGAAACAACAATTAAGTTTTTAAAGGGAAAGATGTGTTGTCATCTGAGAAACAGATATCCCTTTGCGGTCTACAAGATGGTGATGTCGACCGCAAAACTTCTGGACTTCTGCAATTAGAACTAAACTTAGTCCTGAAATGGTCCCCTCAAAAAACCGTCGTTATCTGTCAAGTCCGTATATCATACAAGTTGGCTGCAAGCAGGGAACATGGTTTAGTTCTGGAACCTTTTGAAAACACATTCAGAGATCCCGTAAACCACAAGTTCAGTTAGAGCCAAACTTAATCCAGTGGTCCCTCCCAAAAAGGAATCCACCAGGTTTGAACCTCAATCAAGATTGCTGCCATCAGGAAGCATGTTTAACACTGGGTCCTATGGAAAATGCTTTCAAATATCTTTTCAGAAACTACAGTGGTCCAATGAGTACCACTTTCAGTCACAATGATACCGTCTTAGATGGTCCCTTTCGAAAAAAATGTATCCGTCGTATGGCAAGCGCGAATCACAAAAAAAAATCAATTTAAGTGACTAAAACCTAGTTTTTCTCTACTTAAATTCATTTTAAGTTACTAAAACCTAGTTTTTTTTCTCTACTTAAATTAGTGCTGCGTTCAGACGTACATATAATGCGCATCGAATACGCATCGAAAACGTTTTCGATGCGCATTCGATACGTATTACGTGTGAACGCAACGTTACAAATACGTTTTGAGTACGCGTGAACGCAGCATAAAGTTACTAAAATTTAAATTCATTAAGCACTTAAATAGGGATATTTGCTGTTGATGTGAGAAAAACTTATTACGCAGAGAAAATGGCAATTTAACTATCATTAAGTGCGCCTGACCAACATAAATTGAGTTTAATTCACATAAAGTTACTGAAATTGAATTTAAGTAGAGAAAAACTAAGTTTTAGTAACTTAAATTGAGTTTTACTTATTTTTGTAGGTATCTTAATGTTTACCCTTATACAGGGCATTATTTTTTATATATAAATATTTAATTTTCAACAGCTATATTATTAGCTTTACATATGTTTTGGCAATGTAATCGACAAAAATATGAAAATCTTAAAATTTATTAGGCATTTTACAGACCCAAATTCGGATGAAAATAAGCAAGGACTTATAATGTCTTTGACAAAAGATAAAAAAATCTTTACATTGCTAAATGTTAAACAAATCTTTTAACCAATCAAAGTGGTTGTTTTTACGGTGGTACATTTAGGACACACAAAATTTTATTTTTATAATATTATGTGGAGCGCTCGACTTATTAAGTCGAGCGCTCGGCTTATTATCTCGGGCGCTCGACTTATTTCGACTCATTAAGTCGAGCTCTCGACTTATTATCTCGAGTGCTCGACTAATTATCTCGAGCGCTCGACTTATTATGTCGAGCTCTCGACTTATTAAGTCAAGCGCTCGACTTATTATCTGGAGCTCTCGACTGATTATGTCGCGCGCTCGACTTATTATATCGAGCTCTCGACTTGTTAAAGGATGACATGGCATACGCCAATGGAAAGCTAATTTTTTGTCGCTTCATGCCATGCAATACCATAATTTTACAACAAATGGTTAAAAAGTTTTCCATTACCCTTCTATGTTATTTTGGAGTATACCTGGTTTAACTGAACACCTGTATTTATGTTATAATATCACGTGGGTCGGGAGTTAATCTCGACTGCGAAGCAAAAAATTAATTATGTAATTACTTGACAAAGTGTCAACAAAAACTTTTTACCTGTAAACAAATTTATTGGTTCTGCAAATTTTATTCCCAGATTCACCTATACATTTTGATGTAAATTAGCAGAGACATATAAGTGTCTCTGAAATTAGTAAACAAATCAAAATTCTGTTTGTTCATTGGCCACCCAAATAAACAACAAACAAGCACCCTATATGCAAATAAGTAACCCATCGGCAATCCATTTCGTGTCTTTTTATTGGTTTGCGTAAATCGTTCATCAATCACCCCACATCGAATTTCTTTAAAATTTGAGTGAAATTAACATGAAGATTTTTATTTGAACTTTGATTATTTCGGTAAATATACCAAGAGTAGCGACAAAAAATTACAAAATGATGCATATATGTTTTATTGGGGTCTTATTTAAAACAAAATAGCTTCAGCGATCTAAGCTGCGGCAAATTTCGTTGTGCGTACTTTAAGTGGAAAACTCTACTAAAGTAGAGTTAATGGATGCGCGAACCACAAAAAATAGAAAAACTCAATTTCAGTTACTAAAACTTAGTTTTTCTCTGCTTAAATTCAATTCCATAAAAAACGCTTAAATTTGAATCAGCAACTTACTATGGTTAATTAATACATTTTCGGTGTAACAACAAAAATTACCTAAACTCTCACGGACCATTTTAAGTTGCGTTAATTCGAATTTAGTACCTTAAAATGAATTTAAGTCAGAAAAAAAGTTTTAGCAACTTAAATTGAGGTTTTCTATTTTTTGTGGTCCGCGCTTGCCATACTGACAGGTTGAAACTTCATTCAATGTGGCCATAAGCAGGGGACATAGTGTAACATTGGATCCTTTAGGAAAAGAACCAAATTAGAACCAAACTTGGTCAGATTATGAACAGTCCTTAGATGTTTCATTAAGAAAAGGAATCCGACAGGTCCGTTCATCATTCAAGATGACCACAGTAAGAACATGGTAAGACATTTGGACCCAATAGAAAAAAGATTCCCATATTTTCTTCTCAGAAACTACTATTCCATTAGATGACAAACAATTTGAAAAGGGGGTACAATAAGAAATAAAATGAAATTTCGCCGAGCGGAGCGAGTCGCGAAAATTTTAGGGTATTTTCTTAGTAAAACACCAGGATGCTCATTAAAAAAAACATGATTGTCCAAAAAAGGGGGTTCCAACCCCGGACCCCCTTTGTATCCGCCAATGGATGTTCCCTTAAAAACATCAGACAGGTCCCTACCTCATCCAATGTTACCGCCAGTGGGGAACATATTTTAACATTTATGAAAAGCATGCAAAAATTTTCTCACAAACTACTAGTAAAATTTAGAACCAAACATAGACACAATAGGTATCGGGTAGGTGTTATCTCATCACAAATGTCTGCCATCAGGGAACATAGTATAACATTGTTCCTATGGAAAACACGTTAAAATGTCTTCTCAGAAGCTACTAATCCAATTAGAACCAAACTTCGTCAAAATGGTCCTTAGATGCGCATTTTGTTTTGCGTTATTTGTGTTTTTTTAAGGTATTTTAAGCTATCTTAAAATAAGCTATCTTAGGACTTTGACATTTTAGCTTATTGGATGCTATGGCATAGTTATCCGCAACTATACTCCAAAACTGCTTCGTACTGTTTACCATGCATTTGTTTCCATTCCATCACTGCATGGCCTTTGTCATTTTAGCTCATTGGAATCTCAATGGTATACCTCCATTATATCCAAATCTTGCCCGAACTTCATTTTATATTGTAGATGGCCACCGTATGCATTTTGTTTTGTTCTTTATTTATTGTTATTTTTCCAGATTTTCAAGCTATCTATGACTATGTCTTTTTCCCAGAATCTTGACGAAAGAATACCTCCTGCTATTTCAATTTATTGGAATTTCGGTAACTCAAAAACGTTACTTCGTATTTTTCTACCAATCTGTTGAATGTTAGAAAAATCAATGTAGATAATTATCTCATAATTATGAGATAAAATCTCATAATTATGAGATATTATTTCATAATAATGAGATATTATCTCATAATTATGAGATATTATCTCATAATTATGAGATATTATCTCATAATTATGAAATAATAAGCTATTGTATTTTTCTGCGAATGTTTTCTTGGCCTGAACAACTTCAATATTGGTTGTTTTTTTACGATTAAAAAAAAGTTTACCAAAATCTAATAAAAAGATTTCCGCAGTCATTTTTAAAAAGATGGGAATTGAGTAATGCTGAGTTGAGTTCACATGTAATTCATTCGCATTAGTCAATTCGAACTCCATTCGCATTGGAAAACGATTCATGTCATAACGTCGCAATAAAGCGAATTCGGCAATTCGCATTCAAATACGCAGAACGTGTCCGAACGTCAATTGGATATTTACCATTCAAATTGGAATGCGTATTTCAATTCGAATAGAGAAAATGGTGTGTGGAAATGACTAGCGTTTAATTCGAATTGAATTCGAGAACTCAATTCGAATCAAACGTCCCGCGTGAACGCAGCATTAGATGCGATTGCTGGGTAGAATTTCAAAAAGAAAAAAATAACTTCTCTTTGAGAAGTTTTAGGAAATATACGAAAAAAAATCGAGATAAATGCTTAAGAACAAAATGAATGACAAAAAAATCAAGAAATATTTCCATAAAGTAACATACATGCCTGTGTAAAACGATTTTTTTTCATCAAAACTAATGGCATTAACTATCGATGAAAACAAATTTATTCGTCAATTGAAACAATCAAACTCATTTATCATAAAACAGAGGCATATATGTTCATGCCTCTGTCATAGAACCCAAAATATGATCAAATATACGGTATTTACACTTTATCTATAGTAAAGTTTAACAGCCTGTTTCACAATCTGGTATCGTAAATATCGGTAACGTAAGTATTTTCAAGCTTCATATCCATACATAATTTCTAATTTAAACCATATATTGAGTTGTTTGTGATTTATATAACGTCTTGATTGTCTTTCCTTCTCATGACTGCTTCTAACAAAAGATTTTCTCCCGATATGGGTCACGTAAATATCACACGAATTTTTACGCTCCTTTTACGTCATTCAAAAAAGATCAAACTTTGTAAAGGATCCCGTTAGAGAAAATTATACTTTTGACAAATATTTCAAAATACGTGTGCATTTTAGTTATTTGCAATAGTTATATTTGTATCATCGCTTGCATGTTGGTCAATAACCCCTTTATTAAAAAAAATATTGAGACAATAACGTAAATACCGATTTGGCACTTTTAGCTAAACTTTCTTAGCAAAATCCCACCACAAATGTGGTTTTTGCATCGTTTTCTTGAAAAATGATGTACAAACTTCAAATAAACAATAAAGATAGTTGCTCGGAGGGTTTCTTGGTAGAGATTTTGCATGGGACAGTGAATTGCAACCATAACTTGAAAATGAGTGATAAGTAGTTTGAAACATTGGGTATGTGGTGCCAAAAATTTGGATATAGTTTTTGCATGAATTATATGAATTTGGGTGTGTTTTTGAACAATTGTATATAAAATTGGGTATCAAAAAGGGCAATAAAACAACGGCAGTAGAAAACCGAAGGAACGAAGGGGTGAAATTCACAAAAATCGAAGTCCAAAGACAGGGCAAAAACGAGAACACAGAAAACAATGACGTTAGACACAAAAACAATGACGCCAGACAGACACAAAGCACAGAACCAGAAACCACAACATTCAGAACAAAGGCACTCACAGTGTGAACTCCAGTGATTTATAATAATTTATAAATAATTAAAAGAAAAAAATGATTTCTGTTCATTATTTTTATTTTGTTATTCTTCAAATGCACAATATTTCACGTACTTCATGCTTTCTTTCTTTGATGTTTTACAATTTTCATTATAAAATCAATGGTATATAGATATATCGGGATCCTAAATTTAGATTTGAGATATGCAAGTATATAAAATCGAAACGAGATCAATTTGGTACATTCCTATCCGCAAAATTACCAATTTACCCCCTCCCCCGGGTAAAATATTTTCCGGATGGCCACCCCTCATTTTTGTAAAGAGAAATGACAACAACAGCACTTTGAACAACAAATTTGTAAATTAAGACGCCCCCTAAAAACGGACAAAAGAATTAACAGTTATTACAGTTGTTTATACTGATTTGTTGTTGATGTAAAATTGGTTTTCAGCAGACTTAAGCCAGGAACATATAATCAAACAAGATGTGTTTGTGAAATACTACATATGCCACCAGATTCTACAGTAAAATATATGAAAATATCCAATTTTACCCCCTTTTTAACCTCTGTGACCTTGACCTTTGACCTGACCTAAATTTTTTTGCATATTTATGTTCATTCTTGACTAGACCTATACACTTGCCAAGTATGAAATGACTACCTTGCATAGTCAAGGATAAAGTTTCGGACAAACAGACAGACAGACAGGACAAAAACAATATCAGTCCATCCGATCTTCGATCTGGGGCATAATTATTATTATAAGTATCTGCAGAAGTCTTTTTTTCTTTTCTTTTCTTTCTTTCTTTTTTTTTGTTTTGTTTGTTTTTTTTTTTTTTTTT
>MJUU01026332.1:19604-31584 GCA_002080025.1 Modiolus philippinarum
TCAGTCACTGTACATGGTATGATTATCTAACCTTGCACATGCATGCATCTCTAATGGTAGGTCAGCATCCAGGCAAAATTAGGTCACTTTGACCTACATTTCCGCTTTAGTGACTTACATTCAAGTTCATGTTAGGGATCAGATCTCGGGTACTGTACATGGTAGGATCATCAATTCTTATAAAAATGAAAAATTGAACTACTTTGAGGAGATTTTATTGAAGTTTTACAAACTTTATGCAAATAATTCCAAATTCAATTTTTGTTTAATACTTTTATTGACCTATTGAAAGTGTAGCTATTTATTTGAAACTTGACTACAACACAGTAATGTTATATAAGTTTGTCACTTGACCCTCATCATGGGGATAATGCAACCATTTCTCTTTCAAATCAGATGTTAATAACTTTGAATTGAAAATTACACACAAAGAAATAGGCTGCAAAACAAGGAATATTTAGGAAATTATTCAAACCAAATCAGCAAAGCATGTAAATGATAAAAGAAATAAAAATCCCTCATTTTAAGGGGAATAAAAACATCTCTCTGCAGATCAAACATTAACAACTTAGAAATTGAAGAAAATAACTATGAAAAGTTTGAAAATGATACCAGCAAAAGGCAGCAATCAAGGAATGTTTAGCAAACGATTCAAACCGAAACAGCAAAGCATGTAAATGATAAAAGAATATGTGCCACCAAAACAAAATAATACAAAATAGAACTATTCATTTAGTGTGGAAGAAAGACAGCACAAAAGTCCATTGTCCAACATAGAAAAACAATAGGATGCTTCCTATTGGCGATTTTTCTGGCGACAAATATTCAGAAGCCAGAGCAATCCCTGCAAAGTTCTTATACTCTGAACCCTTACTATGCTAAAAGTGCATTTGTTGTGCTTGAGACTGTCTTCACATTTCTGTCACTGACAACCCTCCATACATGCAAAAGTCATCTTGCTGGGGTTCATGTTAAAGAATATGAAGTCTGGCTACAATGCCAGACTAGGTTATAGCAGCTTTATAGAAGGATATTAGGAGCTTGTTAACTATCAATAATTAATAGTATTTCAAAATGATAATGAAATACTTGAGGAAGGGAGGTAAAATTATTAAAACTTATTATATTTAAGACCTTACTTAAAACCTTGAAAGCATTGCTACTTCTGTGTAGAAATTGAGATAGGATTATAGTTTGTTGTCCTTATATATATAAGAAAGGTATATGATGGTGTACACATGTAGTAAATGGTGAAATTTTAATGCTTATAAAACACATTACATACATGTATATAATTTGAAGCAACACGCTGCATCTTTTACAAGTAAAACTGTTCGACAACTGAACAAAGATGAATAACTGTTACCATATTAAAGAAGTAGCTTATAATTTCTTTGGTTATGTGACATACACAGCTTATCTGCTTAAAAAAGGCGCATACATGTATTTTGCTAAAATTAAAGACCTTGAAAGGACCCATGCATGAAGATACTAGGATAAACTATTTTGCTGCCAATGGACAGTACTACTCATGAGGACACTACTTCACAAACAGGCAAGATATGCTGTCTTGGCGCAATTGAGTGTAGTAAAGAAATAATAGTATGAAACATGGTAAAAACTTTTACTAATTTATATTGAACAACATCTACATATTTCTTTTTCAGAACAGAGAATTACAGATCATGAGGAAACTTGAACATCAGAACATCATTAAATTAAAATATTTCTTCTACTCAGCTGGAGAAAAAGTAAGATTTTTCTATCACTAAAATGTATTCTAATTTAGTAATCATGGTGTATCATTTTGATAAACTATAATATTTTCTTAACAGTAATATGATCCAGGTATCTTTTAAAATTGTTAGTTTAATCTTAATATGATACATGTTACAAATGTATTGACACACACTTAAAAGAGACTGCTAACAGTTATGGACCAATGCAACCCTTATTAAGAATTCAGAACCAATAAATTCCAGGAAATATGGTCATGAAAAAGTTGGTAGAAAACTTAGTGAATCAGTACACACATGGATTTAGAGAACCCAATGCTGTGACTTGGGGTGGAATTAAATATTTGTTTCTCTGTATCACAGTTATTTTCATTTTAGGTTTAGGGTTCGTACGGGTCCTTGAATCCTTGAAAAGTCATGGAATTTCAATTTGAAAATTAAAGGCCTTAAAAAGTTATGGAATCCAGTATTTTTGCCAAAAGTCCTTTAAAGGTCCTGGAAATTAATCAAAATGTAAAAAGTATTTTTACTGTCGTAGGAAACTTGTGGGTTTGTTGTCTAACAATCTTGTCAGTGAGGTCAATATTAAAAGGAAGTAATCAAATGTCATTAAAGGGGAAGTTATCATCCTGGTTTCCTTTTTATCAACAGCTTTTCTCCTATCAGAACACAGCATGACATTGAAATAATGTCAGAATGATTTATAAATGTCTCTGATTTTGGATATGGAATTTTAAGAAAAATCCTTGAAAAGTCATGGAAAAGTCCTGGAAAATTGGAACAAAAAAGGTGTATGAACCCTGTAGGTTGCTTAGTTACAAACTTGGGCAATGTGTCAATAATTACCATTCACAAAAATTGAAAGATAATGATATCACTAAAAACCGATTTATAACTTAAAAACTGTACTAATCAAACATCCAACATGTCCAAGGAATCAAATGTATGTTGAAGCATAAACCACAGTTCAAGTAAATAACAGTGTCAATGTCCCAGTATATGAATGGAGTTGATGAATCCCTATGACTATGTTCATACTGCTCGATATTTGTCATATCAGGAGACAATAATTCCTTGATGAAAACAATTTACAAAGATATAAAGATACATTGCTCATAATTCAGTTGAAAAATCTGTTTTGATTTGGAAATTGAGCATGTTGTTGAAGATGATCTATTGTTTGTTTTGTGTAGATATTCAGTTGATTAGCATGGAAAGACTTTGTTTTTCATTAAAACTGTATTGAGAAACTTATGTAATAATTCATATAAAGCATTACAGGTAATAAGATACATTTTTACTATGTATGAGCTATTATTGTAGAAAGATGAAGTGTTCCTGAATTTAGTCCTTGAGTATGTCCCAGAAACAGTTTACAGAGTAGCAAGACATTACAGTAAATCCAAACAGACTATACCTGTTTTATATATAAAGGTATGTTACCGACCTGTTAACCACTACAATTTTTTTACTTCAAATTACGCCCTACGCTTTCAACCACTATTTCTACGCTTTGATAGCAAAAAGGATGAAAAATATTTTTGGTTGAAAAATTTCCACATTTGGTTTCAGAAGATAAGATTGATTGATTAGTTTATATTTACGTCGAATGAGCAATATTCCAGCTATGTCAGGACGAGAACAAATCAATCAATTAAAAAATATAATAAAAAAAAGATACATTGGTGAATGGGACAAGTTCTTATTGGCACTGAAAAATAAGAGAAATGGGTAGGGACAGGAAATTTAGCCTTATACGACCCCAGCGAGGCTTTTCTTGTACGAGGAATGCAGAAGAATTATTACACTACCTGTGTTTCTTCACACTATTTCTCTTCGTGGTTCTAAGTCAGTCTACCCTGCTTAAACAAGGCATGGCCTTCACCACCTGGGATCTGTAGAGTGAGCGCCTGAATACAAATTCAGGTAAGAGAAGTGTCAAAGAGATACATGATGATTAAGTGCCTTTATTATACCCCGCTCCGAAGGAGGGGGTATACTGTTTTACCTCTTCCGTGCGTCTTCCGTCCGTCCGTCCGTCCGTCTGTCCATCCATCCATCAGTCAGGGGTGCAACTTAAATAAGTTATCACCAAAATCACTTAAATGAGTTACTTTGAACTACTGACTTTTTTTAAATAACTTATACCAGTTATGAAGCAATAACCTGTATGAGTTACCGTTTTGTTAGTCAAGGGACATTACTCTGTTGATAACTTCATTCAGTTATTGAAGTCTTTTTTACATTATATTCAGTTTTGTTGAAATTCTTACTTATTGGTCATAGTTAAGTCTATTATTATACATGTATTAAGTAGTTCAAATTGACCTCAATCTAATGATGGCCTGTCTAATTGATTTTGATGAACCATTTCAAAGATAATTGAGATTTAATTTCCCAGGGGTCCAATCTTTATGGGGGTTGGTGCATGTATTTCCTCTCTTTGCGCATTTATAATTGATAGGTAATTACACAGTTAAGATTCCAAACCATATGGGAAAAACTATGGTTTGTTCGAGAAAAATCTTTATCATAAAGAAATTTGTAATCTAAGTTGGACATTTTCAAGAAATCAACATTTGATAACTTAAATAAGTTATTGCTGAAAATACATGATCACTCAATTCAGTTACACAAAAGTACTTCATTTGATAACTTGAATAGGTTATACCCTTGACTGTCCATCACACCTATTTTCGTCACATTTTTCTCAGCAACTACACATGACAGCCACTTGATAATAGGTATGGTGCATCAGTATGGATCCTATACTGCGCCTCCCCTTTTCGACCATATCCTATCACCCCTTCCTGTTTACCGACTTAGTGCATTTTTTACTTTTATTTTCAAAATTATTACTTTTTCGTCGCATTTTTCTCAGCAACTTCACATGACAGCCACTGTGCATCAGTATGGGGTCCTATACTGCACCTCCCCTTTTCGACCATATTGAATCACCACTTCCTGTTTACCGACTTTGTGCATTTTTATACCCCCCGCAAACAAAGTTTGGGGGGGTATATAGGAATCACCCTGTCTGTCTGTCTGTCCGTCCGTCTGTCCACACTTCTCGTAAGCGCAACTCCTCTTAAACCACTTGAAGGATTTTGATGAAACTTTACACAAAGGAAGAACACTATATGTAGATGTGTAAAATGTCAAATAGGCTGAAAAAAAGGTGAATTTTATATTTGTCTGATTAGGCAGTGTTTTCATTGGAACCCTTTGGAAAAGTTTTTTCTTGAAGATTATATCATTGTGTCCATACTTGTACTGTGTCCACACCTGTATTGTGTCCACACCAACTTAATTTTGCACTTACAATATCGATTCAGGATTCAATTAGTGGGGGGTATCTTTGGCTGCCATTCGGCGACAGTTCTTGTTTACTTTTATTTTCAAAATTATGACTTTTTCGTGGCATTTTTCTCAGCAACTACACATGACAGCCACTGAATATTTGGTATGATGCATCAGTAGGGGCCCTATACTGTACCTCCCCTTTTTGGCCATATCTGATCAGCCCTTCCTGTTTACCAACTTAGTGCCTTTTTTACTTTCATTTCAAAAATTGTTACTTTTTGTCAAATTTTCTCAGCAACTACACATGACAGCCACAGTGCATCAGTATGGGGTTCTATACTATGCTTTCCTTTTTTTGCCATATTGAATCACCACTTCCTGTTTACCAACTTTGTGCCTTTTAACTGTCATTTTCCAAATTGTGACTTTTTCATCACATTTTTCTAAGGAACTGCACTCGACAGCTACTTCATATTTTGTATGGAGCTTCTTTGAAGGGTACTATACTGCATCTCCCTTTTTCAACCATATTGCTGTACTACTTACTGTTTACAGACTTAATGATTTTTTTTTTACTTCATTTTCCAAGTTGAACTTTTTTGTCACTTTTCTCGGCAACCACACATCCAACTGTGTAAATGCTTGTATTGTGTCCACACACACTTAATTTTGCACTTACCATATTGATTCAGGGTACAATGAGCGGGGTATAACTGGCTGCCATTCGGCAACAGCTCTTGTTTTATACTGAGTGTGCATATCAAAATACCGAACTAACTGTTAAATTTAGTTTCTGCATATGCGCATTTCGACAACTTGTGTCTCTTATGCAGATGAAATCAAAACCTTTGGAAATCCATGAAACCAAATATGTGTAAAAGCTGATAAAGATTGATTGATTGATTAATTAGCAATATTTCAGCTATATCAAGACGAGAACAAATTAATCAAGTAAAAAAAAAATTGTAAGTAAAAGAAGAAAGAAATAGGGGAGGAAGGGACAACCGTGGCAACTACTCTTCATTGCCACTGGAAAAGGGCAGAAATGGGTAGGGGCAGGAAATTTAGCCTTTACAATGACACCCAATGCGCCTGCTCTCTTTAGAGGATATAGAAGGGTTCTTTATGCTGTATGGAGCGTGGCGTTTCTCCACACAGTTTGGCTACAATGGTTCAAGTTAAGGCTTGACCTGACTACCTCGCAAAGGCAGGGCATTCCCCTATCCACCACCTGTGGACGCGCCCAGCAGCTCTGTAGCCAAAGCCCCTGAGAACCGATTCAGGTGCCGGGAAAGGCTGATAATGAATGAAATTTGAAGTACCAATAGGATCTAAATGGGAAAGCCAAATTCAGGTAAGGACAGAGCTATGTAAGAGGGAGATGCTCCTTAGGTCTTTGTAAGATATTGCAAGTTTTCAAATAAGGTCAGTTTTCATAAATAATTGCTAACGACAGGCATACAAATTTATCAGACTGCATTATTAGGGCCCTGCCATGAAATGGCGGCGCCCTATAGTAATCAGCCTGTCTGTCCGTCTGTCTGTCTGTCTGTCCGTCAGTCATTATCAGCTGTCTGTCTGTCCGTCCGTCCAACCGTCAGCGTTTTCTATGTTGTACAATAACTGAAGAATGCCTTTGCGGATTTTTATGATTTTTATGCCCCCGTCGCTAGGCGGTCGGAGGCATTAAGGTTTACCCTGATCCGTACGTCCGTCCGTCCGTACGTCCATTGTTTTGGTTTCCGGATGATAACTTGAGTAGCATGGGATCAAAACCAAACTAACATGCTTACTTATCACCCAAGACAGAACCCTATCGATTTCCAGGTTGATACACCCAAGGTCAAGGTCACAGTTGCTAAAAATAGACTAAAATTTCAATGAAATTTTGGTTTCAAGATGATAACTTGAGTATACTACATAGGATTAAAAATCAAACTTGGTCACATGCTTACTTATCACCCAAGACAGAACCCTATCGATTTCCAGGTTGGTACCCCCAAGGTCAAGGTCACAGTTGCTAAAAATAGACTAAAATTTCAGTTGAGTATACTACATTGGATTAAAATCAAATTGGTCACATGCTTACTTATCACTCAAGACAGAACCCTATCAATTTCCAGGTTGGTACTCCCAAGGTCAAGGTCACAGTTGCTAAAAATAGACTAAAATTTCAATATAATTTCAGTTTCCGGATGATAACTTAAGTATACTTCATAGGATCAGAACCCTATCGATTTACGCATTGGTACCCCCAAGGTCAAGGTCACAGTTGCTAAAAATAAGACTAAAATTTCAATAAAATTTTGGTTTCCGGATGATAACATGAGTATTCTGCATCGGATCAAATCTAAACTTGGTCACATGCTTGCTTATCACCCAACACAGAACCCTATCGATTTACGGGATGGTACCCCCAAGGTCAAGGTCATAGTTGCTAAAAATAGACTTAACTTTCAATAAAATTTTGGTTTCCGGACGATAACTTGAGTTTACTTCATCATATCAAAACCAAACTTGGTCACATGCTTGCTTATTACCCAAAACAGAAGCCTATTGATTTCCTGGATGGTACCCCCAAGGTCAAGGTCACAGTTGCTAAAAATAGACTAAAATTTCAATAAAATTTAGGTTTCCGGATGATAACTTGAGTATACTACATCGGATCAAAAGCAAACTTGGTCACATGCTTACTCATCACCCAAGACAGAACCCTATCGATTTACGGGTAAGTACCCCCAAGGTCAAGGTCACAGCTGCGAAAAAATAGACTAAAATTTCAATAAAATTTTGGTTTCCGGATGATAACTTGAGTATACTACATCGGATCAAAACCAAACTTGGTCACATGCTTACTTATCACCCAAGACAGAACCCTAGTGATTTACGGGTTGGTACCCCCCAAGGTCAAGGTCACAGTTGCTAAAAATATACTAAAATTTCAATAAAATTTTGGTTTCCAGATAACTTGAGTATACTACATCGTATCAAAAGCAAACTTGATTACATGCTTGCTTATCACCCGAGACAGAACCCTAATGATTTCCAGGTTGGTACCCCAAAGGTCAAGGTCACAGTTGCTAAAATAGACTAAGATTTCAATAAAATTTTGGTTTCAGGATTATAACTTGAGTATACTACATGGGATCAAAACCAAACTTGGTCACATGCTTGCTTATCACCCATTGCAAAAGCCTATTGATTTCTGGGATGGTACCACTAAGGTCAAGGTCACAGTTGCTAAAAATAGATTAGTATTACATATAAGTCTGTTTCTCAGATTATTTGTTGGAACTACACATTATATCAAAACCAAACCAGTTCCAGTGCCTATTTATCACAGGAATCACAGGAGAAAGATCCTTTTTTATAATTATTTGATATATATATATATATTATACATAGTTATGCCTTTAATAATTTAAGGGTTTTGATTGCAAGGAAGGGGGGGGGGCATCCGTGTCCCATGGACACATTCTTCCATTTTTTTACTCAATGTTGCACTTGACTTAAGAAAGCTCCCTTTCGTTTTTGAAGAAAATCTAAAAATGATTTTTGGGAAAAAACTTCATATTTATATGAAAAAGTGCATATTTTGAGAATTAGCTCTATGTTGTACGATAACTCAAGATTGCCTTCAAGGATTTTAATGATAATGATTTTTGGGAAAAAACATCATTTTTATATGAAAAAGTGCATATTTTGAGAATAAGCTCTATTTCGTACGATAATTGAAGATTGCCTTCAAGGATTTTAATGATAATGATTTTTGGGAAAAACTACATTTTTATATGAAAAAGTGCATATTTTGAGAATTAGCTCTATGTCGTACAATAACTCAAGATTGCCTTTAGGGATTTTAATGATTTTGATACTCAAGGTTGAACTTTACCAAAGGAAGCACCCTTTCGTTTTTGTGGAAAATCTGAAAATGTTTTTATGGGAAAAACTTCATCTTTATATGAAAAAGTGCATATTTTGAGAATTAGCTCTATGTTGTACGATAACTCAAGATTGTCTTCAGGGATTTTAATGATTTTGATACTCAAGGTTGAACTTTACCAAAGGAAGCTCCCTTTCGTTTTTGTGAAAAATCTGAAAATAATTTTTTTGGAAAAAACATCATTTTTATATGAAAAAGAGCATATTTTGAGAATTAGCTCTATGTCGTACAATAACTCAAGATTGCCTTTAGGGATTTTAATGATTTTGATACTCATTGTCGAACTTTACCAAAGGAAGCTCCCTTTCGTTTTTTGTGGAAAATCTGAAAATGTTTTTTGGGAAAAAACTTCATATGAAAAAGTGCATATTTTGAGAATTAGCTCTATGTTGTTCGATAACTCAAGATTGCCTTCAGGGATTTTAATGATTTTGATACTCAAGGTTGAACTTTACCAAAGGAAGCTCCCTTTGGTTTTTGTGGAAAATCTGAAAATAATTTTTTTGGAAAAAACATCATTTTTATATGAAAAAGTGTATATTTTGAGAATTAGCTGTACGTCGTACAATAAATAAAAATTCCCATCGGGGATTTATATGATATACACAGGGTTGGTCCTGATCAAAGGAAACTCCCTTTTTTTTTAGAAAATCTTATTTCCATGAAATTCCGCAGTCAGGTTTTTGAGAAACACAAGGGGGCGGGACCGTTTCTGACTTGTCAGTATTCTAGTTCCAAACTGTAATTGGTGTTTATTGCAAGGGCATTTATCAGACCGCATTATTCCAAACTGTAATTGGTGTTTATTGCAAGGGCAATCTGGTGAAGAATCAATCTAACAGGGCTCCCTGTACAGAGCTGCCAGGCACGTGCTCAAGTGTTGGAGAAGGGAATGCCCTGTATATGCCTGTACACGGAAAGCCTGATCTTGAAAATTGTAGAAAAAAGTGTAGAGAAACACCGTGCCGCATGCAGTATAAACATAGATCCCTCTATATATTTCGTACAAGAGCAGACTCTGAGAGTCGTATAGAGGATAAATTTCCTGTCTCTACCCATTTCTGAGTGACAATCAAAACTTGTTCAATTGTCCTTGCACATTGATTCATTTTATTATTTTGAATTCAGTAACTTATTTTTGTAATCACTAAATCAATCTGAAGAAGCAGATTTGAAACCACAAAGATAAAAATGCACTTCAAGGCACCTGGATCAATGTTTAGGGGCTCCGGCTACAGATCTGTTGGGCGGGTCCCCAGGTGTGAAAAGGAATGCCTTGTCTTTGTGGGGTAGTGGGGTCATAATACGGAAAGCCTGACCGCGAACCATTGCAGCCACTGTGTGGAGAAATTCTACGTCCTATAATGACCCCTTCTTTATTTCTCGTTATAGCAGGACTCGTTCACTGGGGATTGTTAATAACAAAATACTGAAGTTACTAAATTTTCTGCCCCTACCCATTTCTGCAATTTTCCAAAGTGTTCACTGGATGTAAATCTCTTACTGATCAGTCATTATGGTAAAGCGCTATGTCCTGCGCAGTAGTTTGACCCCTTCTACAATTCTCTGTAGAGCAGACTTACTTGGAGCTTAATTTCCTGCCCCTACCTATTTTCCAGTGGCAATGGAAACTTGGAAACATAGATCACTGGACATTAATAAAAATGAATAATTGAACATGAAAGATTGACATGTTTTATTCACAATTAACTAAAATCTGCCTCGTCACACTATTGTAACGTCCCAATAATTAAAGTACACATGTGCAGGGTTTGGGTGCCTCTCGTATATACACATAGCCAAACAACTCTTTCAAGGCAAAAACGACGCTTTTCTTCGTCTTGGACTACTCTTCCCTGCTGAAATGGGTAAACAGGTTTGATGTTAGTGGGAAATAAAACAGAATACAGGAAAGATGTGCAGTAAATAAAAAAAAAGACTGTCCTTGTTTTAAATACTGAGGAATGGTTGCATATTAATTAAAAATACAACACAAAAAAACGGGGCAGTTGAAATGTTAGTGAATAGAAAGAAACCATCAAACAAGTTCTTATTTCCCATCAAAGTTGCCCACATGAGCATAACAATTACAGAGTATAATAAAACAGTTAAACATTGGTTATGATTTGCAAGTATTTAAGAAATAGAAAAAGATGATGCATGTTATAATCAAAAAATAATGTTGCGAGGAGAGCCAGCTGGACACCAGGCAAAGAGAAATAATTCAAATTAGAATATATCATATATGTGTTTTCTTACATTGAAGATACATAAAAAAACAACGTATTTACAGACAAGTTTAACGGCTCCCAAGAGGAATATTTCAAGATTTTCTTTGATTATCCACAATCTTTTAAAAATGTTGCACTGGTTAACTTCTGGCTATTCCTTCAACAAAGACAAAAACATACAATACATTCATAGGTTTGAATTCAGAATTATGCTCAATAGCTTACTTATTCCAAATTATATTTTGTATTCACAATTTTGCTCTGTTGGCAAATAGGAAAAATGAAAGGATATGGAGTGAATGTACATGTGACAAAAACGCACATAATACATAGAAAACTCCAGTTCATCAAGGATAAGGCTTTTATTCCTGTCTACATCTTGATGTCGCCTGAGGGTCTTCAACTAGAGGTGAACAATATTCACCCCCTCAAGGGAGATCAAGAAGGCCCCTAGCGTGCACTTAAGCGGTATTCTTGACAAAAATTTGAAAGTTATTATCAAAATTAATTTCCCGTCTTTTGACTTGCATTTTGTATAATCTTTGAAATTAACAAATTTGATAACAGGGGATGAGTCCAAGATTTTGGAAAGTGGGGTGTAAAAAATGGCATGAAATCTTTGGGCTATTTCTTAATGTAAAAAATCAGATCAATATTTCATTTCCACATCTAATTAATAAGATGTGTTAATATTGTGGGTATTTGGGTTGTGTAATTTTAATCCTAAAACAATTTTTATGCCCCTGCGACTAAAAGTCGGGGGGGGG
>MJUU01026332.1:31609-50565 GCA_002080025.1 Modiolus philippinarum
GTCCATTTGTTCGTTTGTCCGTCCATACGAATAAAAACACACCTTTTGATGTTTTTCAGAAACTTTGCGAGCAAATTTCAACAACTTCAAAGGAATCTAACTTATAATGATTAGATGTACACAAACACATCATTTAGAATTTTCAAAATGACTGCCTCAGCCATAGAAACTGAAAAAAGGAGGGAAAATTCAAAGTGTCTCAAATTGGATGAAACTTTACTGGAAAGTTGCCTAGCACCAATAGGAATGATTTTTGGGCTCAGAATTTTCAGAATGGCTGCCATTGCCATGAAAACTGAAAAAGTGCGGGAAAATTCAAATTGTCTCAAAATTGGATGAAACTTTACTGGAAGGTTTCCTAGCACCCATAGAAATGATTTTGGAGCTTAGAATTTTCAAGATGGCTGCCATTGCCATGGAAACTGAAAAAAGGCGAGAAAATTAAAAATGCCTCAACTTGGATGAAACTTTACAAAAAGGTTGTCTACCACCAATACAAATTATTCAAGGGCTCACCACATGGAAATATGGTTGCTGATCAAAATTTTGAAAGGGAGATAATTCAACTGTATGTTTTCTGGAAAAATGGGGTGGTATTTCATCATGTCCATACTTGTACTGTGTCCACACTTGTACTATGTCCACAGTTGTATTGTGTACACACACACTTAAAGGTGCACTTACCCTATTGATTCAGGGTTCAGTTAGCGGGGGCATAATTGGTTGCCATTTGGCGACAGCTCTAGTTTTCCTGGTGAAAAAGGGAGTATGCACCTACATGTACACCCCTTAAATCCTCTGCTGGACAGTAGTATGACTATCTTTTCTTATAATCTGAAAAGGTCAAGCAACAGGGAAAACCAAATGGCAGTATATCTGTACTTTGATTGTAAGCTCTTAATTGATGTGCAATTTTCACATGTTTTGAGTTACTATAATCTCATTCTTTAACTGTATACATTATTTAAATCATTTATTGTACCAAATATCTATTTTTATACTTGTAGCTATACATGTATCAGTTGTTTAGAAGTCTGGCATATATTCATTCGCAAGGTGTTTGTCATAGAGATATTAAACCACAGAATTTGTTACTAGATCCTGAAACAGGTGTACTCAAGTTAATAGACTTTGGCAGGTAAAACATGACTAGATATAATGGTCATTGTACATGTTGTACAAAAAATTTGTACAATTATTTTTAGATAGTTTAGGTGGTCTTAATCTTTATCTCGCCGGGAGGAATGTCCGGAGAGCTATTGTTATACCCCAGCATTGGCGTCGTCAGCGTAAGCTAAACCTTAACCTGGCTTTTGGAATTGAGACCTGAAGAGCTAGGATGTTGATATTTGGTATGTGACTTCCTTGTGATGAGAGCTTTCTTCTGGTACCATACTTGCAGACATTTTGACCTTGACCTAGCCCTTGGGCCAATTTTTAAAAAAAACTTGCCTCTAAAAGGTAGGCTTTTATTGGTAGGGTGTTCATATTTGGTATGTTACTTAAGAAATGAATGCATTATTTTGAAGTTTCTTTGGGATATGAAAGGGTTGACCGAAGCACATTTTTAATGAAGCGCGGTAGTGCTTCATGTTGAAAATGTGCGCCCGGTCAACCCTTTCATAGTCCCTATGAAACTTCAAAATAATGCATTCAATTCTCATAATTACATTTTAACCCAAAATATACAAAAACAACTTTATTTACAGGGAAGTACATCATGTACATTGGGATTCTATTGTTACAAATTCATCCGCCACGTGAACACGTGGTCAAATGTGTTTCATGGGAATTGCAACTTCACATTGATATGCCACGGGATCGATGTTCACCTATCAAACTGATGGAATTCAAATGAATATTCATGAAATGTAATTATTTCCTTATGATGAGAGCTTTCTTCTGGTACCATGTTTGTAGACATTTTGACCTTGACCTTGCCCTTAGGGTAATTTTTGAAAAACTTTAACATTGCCTCTAGAAAGTAGGCTTTTAGTGGTAGGTGTTCATATTTGGTATGTTACTTCCTTATGGTGATAGCTTTCTTCTTGTACCATTCTTGTAGACATTTTGACATTGACCTTTAACCTTGCCTCTAGAAGGTAGGCTTTTAGTGGTAGGGTCTTTAAATTTTCTATTTAACTTCCTAATGATGAGAGCTTTCTAGTGGTACCATATTTGTAGACATTTTGACCTTGACCTTACCCTTAGGGCAATTTTGAAAAACTTTAACCTTGCCTCTAGAAGGTAGGCTTTTAGTGGTAGGGTGTTTATATTTGGTATGTAACTTCCTTCTGATGAGAGCTTTTAGTGGTACCATATTTGTAGACATTACGACTTTTAGCTTGCCCTCAGGGCAATTTTTTAAAAACTTTAGAATTAAGTTATTTAGTGGTAGGGTGTTCATATTTGGTATGTGCCTTTTTTGTGATGAGAGATTTCTTATGGTTCCATATTTGTAGACATTTTGACCTTGACCTTGCCCTGAGGGCTATTTTTTTTAAAAGCCTTGCTTCTAGAATGAAGTTGTTTAGTGGTAGGGTGTTCATATTTGGTATGTAACTTCCTACTGATGAGAGCTTTCTATCTGTACTATATTTGTAGACATTTTGACCTTCAGCTTGCCCTGAGGACAATTTTTGAAAAAACTTTAACCTTGCTTTTAGAAGTTAGTTGTTTAGTGGTAGGGTGTTCATATTTGGTTTGTTACTTAATAACAATCAGAGCTTTGTGTTGGTACCATAGTTGTAGACATTATGACCTTGACATTGCCCTGAGGGCAATTTTTGAAAAACTTAACTCCTAGAAGGTAGACATTAAGTGGTAGGATGTTCATATTTGGTATGTGACTTTGTTATGACGATAGCATTCTGGCGGCACCATGTTATTAGACATTTTTACCTTGACCTTTCCCTGAGGGCAATTGTTGAAAAACTTTAACCCTGCTTATAAAGCTTATTCTTTTAGAGGAAAGGAGTTCCTATTTGCCATGTGACTTCCTTTATATCACATTTAAAAAGTTTTTAAACATTACAATGACAATAATGTATTATTTAAAATTTTATTGTGCATTGAGGTCTCTAATCCCCGTTGAGTTATGTTTTCTTCTGACAACTCTTGTTTTGTTTCTTGATAGCTTTCAAAACACAGCATTCTTATCCTTGTATATTCTATCACTTGTAATAATTTGGATGATACACGCCAGAAGCTTTCTTGGATTGTTCCTAACACACCATTTAAGAATAATTAGATATCTTGACAACTGTTGAGATTCCAACAATAAACGAATATTTATTCTTATTACTTGTGACAAGATAAATTGAACTATACATTCTGAAACCCCCTAGGTGTGATCCCACACCCCTCCATTTGAAGAAGGGAAAACTTTGTTGAAAACTGTTGAGATACCTACCCCTAATACATATATAATTTTATTACAGACAATAAGATGTTGGGTCATAAACATATGAAATGGATACTTTAGTTCTAGCCAGCTTTATACACAGTTTTAAGTTTTAAATGTTAAAATGCTTATTATTTCTCTTCAGATTTTTTAAGGGTTGCCTCCAGAGTCTCCTATTCATAAGGTCACCATAGCCTCAGCATGTCCACTACTTTTTGCAATTGGGGGTACCCCTTGACCCTCAAATTTGTGGGTACAGGGTATTTTTTTTTTGGGGGGGGGGTACATGCTCATTTCAATATACTAACTTCACTATTTGAAAGGGGGGTTCGGTCGTTGGACACAATGATCGAAAGTAACCAGTCAAATAGCAGAACACACTTTGATTACTACTTTACTTCTGCTTTTGATGTAAACAATACATTTTGACCAAAAAACATGAATATTAAATGATACATATTTTTTCGAATATATGTGCATGCGTATTGATTTGTGCCAGGGATGGGGTCAATTACATTGAAAAGTAATTAATTAAATTACAATTACTTTCCCAAAATGCTCAGTTAAATTACAATTACAAGGATTTTGGAATGTAATTAATTAAATTACAATTACTTTGCAAATGTAATTAATTAAATTACAAATTACATTTGAAGCCAACATTTTGTTTTTATTATTTATTTTCAAAAGTTATTTATCATGCTATCAAATGAAAAGGACTCTAAGAGCCATAAAGGAAAGCATTTCATACCTATTATTGCAAAATTAATAAACTACCAAAAAAGTTGACCAATGTGATTACTGATAAACTTTATCTACATCAAATATTCAAATGTATTGTCCTCGACCCTAAACATATCAGACTCAAAAGTTTATCGATTCTCTCTACTGTGGGGTGGTTATCAACTGACTGGCAAGTTAACTCAGTAATATTTGGAGTTATTTTGAATTCCCTCAATTTTCAGGCAGCTTGCATGTATCTAACTTTCATGTATAACTATTACTTGAATGTGTGAGTAAAATATTTATAAAAGCTTAGCAGACAGTTTAAACACATCAACAGAACATTTATTTGATTAGAAAGGTGTCATTTTGGTTTGCCCACTTTTAATTATAGGCAAAATAAACACAGTGGACTGTGTTGTTTTAACAATTAAAGTTTGTTTTTAACTTGTATTTAATATTTACCTGTATACCAAAATGACATGTTAACAAGAATAAAATAAATTGAAATTTGAAATAATTTTCATGTCAAAGATTTTTTTGGGTATAATAATATTTTAGCAAAATAATACTGTTTCATGGGTACATTGATGACAGATAATAAATAGTTTATATAAAATAATGTTAAAAATCATAAAAATTTCTACATGTATTAAAAAGGTTGATTATAATGCCTAAAGGCAATAATCATGTCATTTAGACACTAATCAAGTCTTGTTAATCACTGACACAAAAGTGAATATGACAAAACAACTGATAAGAAGCCATATTACTATAGGTATTTATAATAAAATTCAATAAACAAATTTTTAACTGTTTACACCACAATAATTTTAAATTAAATTAATATTTCAAACCTTAATTTAATATCAAGAGTTGCTCTATTAAAACATATAAAAATTAAAAAAATGCACCAGAGGAAACAGCAATTTGCACAATGTCCACATTTAAAAACAAGAGAGAAAAGGTGCCTATTCTTGTATATTAAAAATACTGAGTCATAATAATATTTTGTGTAAAGAAATCATATTAAATCTAAACTTTTTTGAATAGGAGGTAGCCATCTTCCCTTTGCTCTCTTTTAGCGTGTATATGTAATTGGAAAAGTAATTGAAATTACAACCCTTTTTGGTAAGTAATTAATTAAATTACAATTACATGTAATTCAAATTTTTGTCAATTACACATTACTTCCAATTACATCAAAATTTGTAATTAATTACAATTAATTACAATTACCCCATCCCTGATTTGTGCATGTTTTCTAATGTGCTTGAATGACGTACTGCAGTACGTTGTTGGGCATGCTGAGCCTGTTGCTAGATTTTGCATAGATCATACTATTTGGTGCAAACAGGGGCAAAGTCTCTCTTCTAGGAATAACCTGAAATTTTATTGTTCATCTGAGAATGGTACATCTTTACAAGAGCCCAAATTAAAGCCATGCCATGTCCACATAAATCAATGTGCTGCTGTTTATCATACTGTTTCTTGTAAAGCCAGCCATCATTAATCTTTCATTTGCACAATCCGTTCCTAACAGCAAGTGAAAATATAAGGGGTAGGTGATATCTGAAATAACCACCTGCCACCCTTGATATCTCTTTCCTAATCATTTTTGTTTTCACCAGAAGAATAAAAAAAGATTTGATTTGTCATAAATATATACAAAAGTAAGATAATAGTGATCTAATACATGTTCAGAAAGACTACTTGCTGTATTACAATAAAATTGACTTTGTAACAGAAATAGACAACCATAAACATTGCCAGCAAAAATTTTTTTTCTACATGTACTTAAATTATGTAGCATATACAAATGATATAGCATATACAGTACACTTCCACAATCCTGAACTAATATAGCTTGATGAAATGAAACGGAATGATGACTTGCTTTGTTTTATGATTAAATATCGTATATTTTCCATTATAAGTCGGAAGGTCTTTTCAGGGAACAAAACTATGTATTTAGCGTTGATCACGTTTATAAGTCGGTCTGAGATTGTGGTCAAGTTGTGTGTCAAAACTTCAACATGAAATTGCATTAATTTATTAGATTGTGTACATTGGAATAAAAGAATATCTTCTACATGAGATAAATGCTGCGTGCTCTGTGTGAAGCATTTTATATGTGCTAAAAGCAGCCTTCTTCATTTTTAGCTCGCCGGGACGAATGTCCTGAGAGCTATTGTCATACCCCCAGCGTCGGCGTCGGCGTCAGCAAAACTTTAACCTGGCTTGTGGAATTGAGACCTGAAGAGCTAGGATGTTGATATTTGGTATGTGGCTTCCTTGTAATGAGAGCTTTCTTCTGGTACCATATTTGTAGACATTTTGACCTTGACCTTGCCCTGAGGGGAACTTTTGAAAAACTTTAACCTTGCTTCTAGAAGGTAGGCTTTTAGTGGTAGGGTGTTTTTATTTGGTATGTAACTTCCTTATGATGAGTGTTTTCTGATGGTCCCATAATTATGGACATTTTGACCTTGACCTTGCCCTGAGGGCAATGTTTGAAAAACATTAACTTTGCTTCTAGAATTAAGTTATTTAATGGTAGGGTGTTTATATTTGGTATGTAACTTCCTTATGATCAGAGCTTTATGATGGTACCATATTTGTAGACATTTTGTCCTTGACCTTGCCCTGAGGGCATTTTTTTAAAAACTTTAATCTTGCTTCTAGAATTAAGTTGTTTAGTGGTAGGGTGTTTATATTTGGTATGCGACTTCTTGTGATAAGAATTTTCTGATGGAACCTTTCAAATTTATTGTGCATCGAGGTCACACTAATCCCGGGCGAGCTATGTTGTCTTCTGACAACTCTTGTTCTGGCCAAAACATTGTATTAAGGGGAAAAAACTTAACTTTGTTTACTTCTATGGTACAACCATAAACCAAAAAATATGATAAACGAAATGAGGTCAAAAGTATGTGTTTCCAATATTAAAAATTTTTATAGCCGGTCTTCATTTAGAATTAAAATATAAATTATGACTTTTATATGGACTAAATGTAAAAAAAAAGAATAAACAGGGTAGGAAATGTTCATGTAAGATACGATATGACACTCCTAGGAGAAAGGTATTAGTAATGGTGGTTTTTCGGTAATTAGTGAAATCAACATAGTACACAAATAGTGAAATGTAAATACAAATAAAGTACCTCCATGAGGCTGAAATGAAAACATATTGAATTAGTAAGAAAACAACTCAAAAAATGTTTATTTCTTTTATTAAAAGTAATAAATAATGTCTCAATACACCCAGAGAATTTTAAAAATACCGGCAAACTGTATTTGGTCATCACTGCATGTGTCTCCCAGACATTTTATGTTCTTGGCTTTCCTCCTTGGTTCTCGGTTACTCTCATAAGTCAGATCCCTTCTCTGGAAATGAATTTCAGCTCTCAAATCTAGTATATATGGTACATTTACCAAATGGTGATATCCTAATATATACATATGTAAATTTTCTTTTTTAGTGCCAAAGTTTTAGTAAGAGGAGAACCCAATGTATCATACATTTGTTCAAGATATTACAGAGCTCCAGAGCTTATATTTGGTGCTACTGACTACACATGTCAAATTGGTAAGTGAAAGAAAGAGAAATTATCATTTTAAAATGTATATATATGCCTAGAAACTCATTTTAGTTCCCAAACTTCCGACTAAAATCAAATATGTACGGTAAGATGAAAAAATAATTTGTGTAGCTTTTTATTTTAGTATCATTTAATATGACATGAAATTAATACATGCTTATTATGTTTATTGTAGATGTGTGGTCTGCTGGGTGTGTTCTGGCTGAATTATTACTAGGACAGCCTATATTTCCTGGCGACAGTGGAGTTGACCAGTTGGTAGAAATAATAAAGGTCTTAGGAACGCCTAATCGAGACCAAATAAAAGAAATGAATCCTAATTATACAGAATTTAAATTTCCACAAATAAAAACACATCCATGGACAAAGGTATGGTATGATTTAGAACTTGAAAATAAACCCAGTAAACTTGATTACAAATTCTTGTGTTTCTAAATAAAGCACATGAATAACGTCATTAGTGTAAAGCAAATCAAATGATGTTTCATTAGTAAATTATCTTGTATGTCATCCTCTTGTTTTACATCAAATTATGCTGATGCTTTGAATGACAATTTCTATGCTTAGATACTATTGCAGTTGAAAAATATCTTACTTCTACAGTGCTAAAGATGTTATTTTAACAATGAATGCTGATATCAAATCAGTTAACTTGACACCTGAATAAAACCGTTGTAAACAATTATATAACAAAGCAATGAACATATCTCAAAAGGAAAAAAAACAACTTAAATAGATCATAGAGACACAACAATGAGTCACAAGAACATCTCAAAAGCAATAAAAACCCACAATACAGCAAACATGTCAACAACAGGAAAGGTAACCTTGTAATATTATGGCGAACTAAGGTGCATGGGAACAATACAGCATATGGTCAGTGGTAATCTGCAAAGCTACTCTTTTTAATATGACTTACAGATTCTATCACAATTAAATGGTTCCTGAATTAAATATTTTGCTGGTCGCTATTCATTTAAGTCTGTTGACGGAACATCTGTGACATTGTTCTTTTTTTGTAGGTATTTAGACCAAGAACACCACAAGAAGCAATTCAGCTTGTTAGTAGATTATTAGAATATATTCCTTCAGCTAGAATTTCTCCCCTTGAAGCATGTGCTCATTGTTTTTTCGATGAATTACGAGAACCAGCAACAAGGTTGCCAAATGGCAGAGAATTGCCTCCATTATTTAATTTCACCCCTCAAGGTAAGTGTCTCTAATTTTAATATATAAATCATAATTTGTCAAAATTATTCAAATGAGATTTTCCATCATGTCTTCTCTTCATTTAATGATATAAAGACATTATATGAAAAAGAATTGTCATAATATTGAACTCTTACATAGATCAATGACCTTTAATAATAAAGTATTCTGGATGTCCTTGTACATGTTTAATGGTTATCTTATGAAATATAAATCTCTTTATTCTTGAACAGTTTGTCTGAAAAGTAGGGAAAAAATATAATCCTCTTCTGTTAGTGATGTCATAGATGTCTAGACATAATTTGAATTTTTGTTTGATATATTCTTTATGGAATTAAATTGGTTGTTTTAATGTCAAACATGCAATGTTTTAGCTATAATCAGATATTCAGCGACAGATATTATCAGTGAAAAAGAAGCTTAAGGATTATCAAATTTTCCTGAAAACAGCGACAGCGACAGATATAAATTCAGGGCTCTATTTTGTTTTCTGAATTGGATGCATTTGCAACCAAATACAGTGATAGGTGATTAAAAATAAAAAAGAAGTCATGTTTTGACAAACCACATTGTTACATTGTTGATTTGAAAATTTTATTGTTAGCATTTTTGATTTTGAATTATTCTGTTCCATATTTTTATGTCCCCCCCTCCCCATTTGGCGACAAGGGCATATGTTTTTTTCCTTGTCTTATACAGTATGTATGTCCGAAATTATTGTCAAGGATTTCTCAGCTTGTGTATGGAGGAATGATTTGATTTTAGGTCTGAAGCTTTGGTATGATGAATTGTATGGTGTATCCCATTTTCATGCCTGTCACTCATCTTTCCTGTTTGCCAATATCTATCTGGTCGGGTATCTTTGTCCCATGGACACATTTTCTTTTAATTTGGCATTTGAAACTGTTTAAAGTAACATTCTGAAGTTTCTCGATGACTTTGTTTTGGAAGTTTCTTGAAATATCAAGCTGACAGCTTAAATAATTGAAAAGCCAGCCAATCAAGGTGGTGATATCCTCAAAACACATTGATTGACTAGACAGGATCAAATACATGACAATTGAAACTGTTGAAAATCAAATAGGTAGTCCAGCTTTCAACAACACCGTCAACAACCACGCTGGGATCAGCACTACTAACATAAGATTAATTTTCCTTTGTTGTTAATGTCTTGTCCTTGATCCTAACCTTGCTTGTTTACCAATCATCATTCTGATTGTCTTCCATATTTTGTATTAGAAAACGGACAACTGGAGTTGCTTAGAAATCGAGCTGATTGGACAGGGGATATTATCTTGAAGATTAATAGGATCTTGCATAAGGTCAGATTAAAGATCAGGCTATCTTTCACAAGTGTAAGAAATTTCGTCTTTTCTCGAGTGGAGCGTAGCGGAACGAGAGGAAAAGACGTAGAATTTCTTACACGAGTGAAAGATATCCCGATCTTTCATTCTGACCGAATGCAAGTTCCTATTTCTTCCGTAAAACACGGATAGAAATGTCTAGAAGCTTATACCATGTGAACAACGTTGTCGCCATTTGAGTGTTCCTAACATTATGACGTCAGGTGTTTTATGACGTTTAGTCATGGTTACGATTGTTGTATCACAAAAATCAACTCGTCTGGTTGGTCATTTACCGGTGTGAGATAAGGTCGCGTGCATCGATCTCACATGGGTCATCTCCCACTGTAAACCACCATTTACGGAAGAATTTATGTTGCTTACATTGCTTCTGTTTACCGTTTCAAATGCTGAAAAGATCTCTTACCACCACAAATTTCTGCCAGATCACCAAAAAAATTTAATTGGCAACCAATCTTTTGACAATCATGACAATATTGGCCAATTTTGGACCTGAATTAAAGGTCTACTTTGAGGCCTGAAGTTTAGTCTGAAGTTTTGGAATGATGAGTTGTATCTTGTTAGCCATTTTGGAGTCCATTGAATATCCTCTTCTTGTTTGATGTTCAAACTGTAATTTCTGTCAAAGATTTCATGATTTGTATAACTCTATTTAATTCACCTGACTGGTCACGGGTCAATTATATCGGGATTATTCGTTTTAAATTTACCTACAAGACAGAGATAATTAAGCCACGGCCAACCTGTTCAATAAATTTGAGTAATATCAGTGGAAATGATACTGGACAATTTTATTTTATACTTAAGTGTGCAGCTGTAAATAACTAAGTTAAATTCTGACATATATCTGAAAAAAGTATGTTTTGTGGATCCTTCCTGAAGTTTAACTGTTATCCAGTTTTTTTCAAAAATCAAACCTGAAAAAAATTTAGTCAAAAATTTTGTTGACTTAACATATTTTAGAGAAGTAAAATGATATTGTCATACTGGCATGTTTTAAAAAATTATCAATTCTTTTTATCTTTCAGAAATATCGATACAGCCTAATCTCAGTCCCAAACTTATACCTCCACACATTCGTGCCATTGTAAATGACGGTCAACAAGGCTCATCTCAGGACAGTACAAACAACCAAGATGCCCAGGGTACCACGGCAACAGGAGGCACAGCTTGAGGACAATTCTTTAATAGTGATTTTTTTTTATAAATACAGAAAATTTAAAAGCTACAGCAGGGATGGTACTTTGGGGAAGTTTTTAAAGAAAAGTTGTGATATAACTAATTGATTGGAGATGGCAAACAATTTTTCTAATATTACGTGTCATCCCATCTTTAAACATTTGGATGATAATTGTTGAAGTTTGTAATTTTAGAAAAAAGTGATGATTTTATCTATATTGATGGCATTTTATCTACAGTTTTAATCGAAATATTCATACGAAGTATGATCCTTTTAATGAGGAAATATCAAGATGCCAAACAAAAACTCCAGTCATACTTCAACTGCCGAACATTTGTTTGACGGACAGATCATGTGTGCGAGAGGAATGAATGTGTTCTTATATTGTGATTGTTGTGCATTACCATAGCAATACAAAACACCATGGTAGAGAAGGAATATTTTGTAGTCTGTGATCTTTACCCAAGGAAATTTCTGTGGTAGACTACATCAAGGTAGAGAAAAGATATCTTGCCTTGTTTAATCTTGTGGTAAAGGATCTGTCTCCTTATTTATTGTTTTACATGCTGTGGTAAATTACCGACATTGTTATTGACCTCTGAAGGTTTATATGTAACATATTGGAAGTGTGATGTAAGATTCTTACAGATAATGGCTATGAATTTAGGAATGAATAATATTTATACTTAAAGAAGGAATAGCAGCAATTTCTTTACATGACAATGTATTTGTTGTTTAAAACCGTGGAAGAAAATGAAACATGTAGTTGTTTTTCTTCCAAATTTCAACCCATTTCCTTGCATTAATTTATTTAAAAATGGAAGTTGACTTATGAACTTTATCTTTGAATTTCAGTTACATACTAGTTGAAATATCTTACAAATCATGCACAAATGGAGTTTGTTGTTATTTTATAGAAAAAAGTGTGTCTTTTTGAAAAGAGTGTAAGAAAATTATGCACACATTTGACAAAAAGTATATGTGATGTAAAATACAAGGACTTTCCTATATAAATTTCATTGGTATCTATGGGTTACAATCTCAAATATGGTATCTATTCATGAATCAAGTTAGACAATATCTCAAGCTGTTTTGTATTTCCAATAGGTTTCAGGAAACAAACCATAGATTACATATTTGAGAGTGTCAACCCTGGATGCCATTAAAATACCCTACAAAAATGTTGTAATTTTCTCAACTATTATTTATTTATTATTACATATGCATGTGAAATTTTTCAATTTTTAGCCTCCACAATATTTAATCCTACTTTTTATATTTCAAACAATATGACTAGAGATTAATTTGTATTATTTATATCCTTTATGATGGCAAGCCAGACTAGAAATACATTATTTATCAACAAGTACATGTATAAACAAATCAGTTTTGCCAGTGAATGCTGTTTCAAGTTTTGAATTTGTATGGAAACAAGGCTAACTTCAGTTAAGCTTTCAACATCTGTTTGTTTTTAATACACATTCTTACATAGTTATTTGACAGTTGTTCCCAAATGTTCAGATATGCAGAACACATGGAACATGTATTTTATGTGGTACACCTGGATTGATTTCAGTGTATTGCTTTGATTGGAAAATACTCATGTGATTCTTGGCAATTTCTTTAAAGAAAAAAAGGTTGGTCAAGATTGTTGGTTTGTTTGCAAGCTGATTAAAATTACAAAAAGGACTTGAGATCAGGAACTACAGATTTCTGAATAAACATGATCAGTAGATGAAAAGTCGGGTCATTTTTAATACTGTAAAAGCAGAAATAATTGTTGGGGGGGGGGGGGTTAAATTTTGTTTATTTCGTGGGTAAGAGTTATCAAAGAAATTAAATCCCAACAAATTTAATTGAAGTAATACAAATGACTAAATATTCCATGAATTCCACAAAAATTTGTCCCCACGAAATAGTTTTAAAGATTCAATCCATGAAACTTTATTCCAACAAAATAAATAAATGAGTATACAGTATATAGAAATTTACATGACACAGGGCTATAGAAATTGACATTTTTTTATGCATGCAAATGACAACTATCATTAGTGACTGGTATTTTTATACACCAACAAAAATTAGGTCATGTAAAAGTATGATTCTGATGTCTATCTGTGGTGTCTTTGTCATTTCCATTTCAGAACTAAGTTCTAGTTGAATGTCATTTCCTTAAAAAAATTGATGAAATAGTTGTTGGTCATTCCAGTAAAGAATACTATTCTCAACAAAAAATGGTTGCACCATCAGTGATGAAGACAATTGTTAGTAAATTAGTTTCTTTGGTCAAAATTTACCATCAACACAAGGCACCAAGTATTTTTATTATCAAACCTATTGTTAAAAGACATGGTTGAAACAGTAGAAATTTCAAATGATTTTCTGTATAGAATTAGGCCAATGTTTTCATTGTTTTGAAAAATAAAATGATGTTCAACAGAATTCCTTCAGAGATGACATGTGAAGCATGAGGTTGATGGCTATAATTGTTATAAACAACATTTGGTGTCAAGTAGAACTACAGCTTTTATTAGGAAAATAACAAATTAAACATGATACAAATGGTAGATTGTGAGATTGGAATGGAACCCCTTTTGAACACAGATTTGATATATATTTTTTTCTGCAGATACAAATATTTCTGCCGACTCGAAACACAAAACAACTTTTGTAAAGCATCTACTTAAAAGCCATCAAGATTGTCCTTGTAATTGTGTACCTCTGAATCAATTTACATTTGATCTTTTGCTTAAACTATTTGAACTAATAATTTGATATTTGAAAATTATACTAGTAGTACTTCACATGACCCCATTCTTGTCATTAAAAAAGTCAAGTAATTTTTCATCCCTAATGAAAGCCTTTTTTATAAAATATTAGTCAATCATTTATTGATCAGTCATTCAGATAGAAGAACCTAAGTATCCATTTGAAGGAAGGGACGTCTCAAAAATGCAAAAAAAAAAAATTTAATGTATGGGCCTAGAATATTTTGATAATTGTCAGATTTTTTTCTGTTTCTTTCATTTATATTCCTTAGAAAATTCCCAATCTGTATTGACAATGGATTTTACTATACATCTTTAGATAAAGATTTTCAAAACATGAAAAACAAGATATAAAAGAAATCAAATGTCTATTAGCTAATAGAGAGCACACTCATTTTATATCTGTTTGTCATTGTACCTCTTTTTCAATGAGCTGCCATGATACAAAGCTGTGCTTTGTATAGACATTTGTTAAAAATTTGCCATATGTTTAGAAAAACACTAATCATTGTCATGATTGTCCTAAGTTGTTTGTGGTGGTGTTTACATTTCACACCATTTATATTGGGCTGGAACATAATTGGTTGGATCATCATAATAGCATAAATAATTTAAGGATCAGTGATAAGAATTCAGGTAATGAAGTTGAACTTTGATTGCTCCAACATTATTGAGGTCTCAAACCCTTTTTGTTGTACCCTTAAGTTGCCAGATCCCCCCAGCTCGAACTGTTTACATAAAAGACCCTGAAAAACTTCATTTAGGAGCTGAGCATTTTATTATAGTAGTCCAGTACTAGATGTCTTACCACACAACAAAGAAACTTCTAAAGGCAGCTGGGCCCTACATAAAATATTTCAGTAGGTCAGGCTTGATTTAACCTAAAAAAAATGTAAAGCGTGATCATTTTTATATACTGCATAGATTTGCACATTGAAAAGCTTTTTGCAAGAAAAGATTTCCTTTCCAGAAATAATGGCTCTAAAGGTCATTGAAAGATTTTTCTTCACCATATTTAACTAGCATAAATTTTAAACTTTTAAGATTGCACAAAAAAATACTACCAAAGGACAATTGTCCATGGGACTCCAGATTTCGTGGTTCCATAAAACTGCGAAATTATGTTCCTAACAAAATGCATTTTTTATGCCCCGCCCACGAATGTGGAAGGGGCATATAGTGTTACCCTTGTCCGTCCTTCCGTAAGTCCGTACGTCGGGTTAAGTTCTGCGTTTAGGTCCATTTCTCAGAAACTGTAAGAGGTAGAACAATAATAGTAGGCCAGTAGGTAGATATTTGATAGTACTACAGAGTTCACTAGGTAGTTTGACTCTGTGACCTACATTTTCATGCTTGAGTGACTCTGGTTAAGTTTTGTGTTAAAGTCCATTTCTCCATGTTCTCAACAACTACACATTATAGGACAATGATGTTTCATCAAATGAATTGCCTTGATGAGTACTACCCAAATCATTGACAATTTGGTGGCTTTGACCTACATTTTACGCTTCAGTGACTTTGGTTAAGTTTTGCGTTAAAGTCCATTTCTCAACAACTACACATTATAGGACATTGATATGTCATCAAATTAATTGCCTTGATGGGTACTACCCAAATCATTGACAATTAGGTGGCTTTGACCTGCATTTTATGCTTCAGTGACTTTGGTTAAGTTTAGCGTTAAAAGTCCATTTTTCAACAACTACACATTATAGGACAATGATATGTCATCAAATTAATTGCCTTGATGGGTACTACCCAAATCATTGACAATTAGGTGGCTTTGACCTACATTTTATGCTTCAGTGACTCTGGTTAAGTTTGAATTTAAGTCCATTTCTCAACAACTACACATTATAGGACAATGATATTTCATCAAATTGATTTTCTTGATGAGTATTGCCTAAATCATTGACAATTAGGTGGCCTTGGCCTACATTTTATGCTTCGGTGAATTTGGTTAAGTTTTGCCTTTAAGTCCAATTTTCTCAACAACTACACATTATAGGACTATGATATTTCGTCAGATTAATTGCCTTGGTGAGTACTGCCCACATCAATGACAATTAAGTGGCTTTGACCTACATTTTATGATAAGGTTATCTTTTGCGATTAATCTTTTGGCGGGGCATCCATGTTTTACAGACACATTCTCTAGTTTCCTACAGCATTAATGCACAGAATTCGAAACCAAGAATTTAAATGCCCACTAATTTGTGATATTTATGAAAACCATTTTATTTTATCAATCAGCATGCTCGAGATTTCTTACATAGGTTTAGAAACAATGGCCACAAGCAAATTACGATTTGATCCAACCAAATATGTTCAACCTACTACAATCTAGCAGCTACTTATTATGAACTGTGATATTAAGTTATGCCCGCCCCATACACAATCATTATAGCAGGAAGTTAACCTTGTTGCCCAATAAAATGAAAAAATGAAATGGTTTATAACTCAGCACTATAGGAAATATTTAGAAATATCTGTGTTTCAGTTTTATGATGAACTAATAGCTAAATAAAACTAGAACACCATTTTATTACATTTGCCTTAGATTTCAAAACCTATTAATACAGCACATTAAGTATTAATATTAGAGTTGTTTAAATGACGGAAAGTGTGTATCTATCTGTGTGCATGAGTTTGTACACTTCTTGTGTGCATGAGTGTGTACACTACACATCTGTGTGCATGAGTGTGTACACAGGATCATTTAATAATAGCATGTTTGTTTAAAATGTTTTGAAAGGTGGCTAGACCATAATTTTATTGTTGTTTTCCTAATTTTAATTTGTTTACCATCAGTCACCATATCAAATGCAATGGTGTAAGTAATAAGCAGACATGTTGATCTGAAACAAATATTTGTTTACAAATTACTTGTAATAAAAAAGTAGAAAAAATGTGTTCAGAAATACTCTCTGAAAGTGTTTATAAACAATCACATTTATGTTTTCTGTGTCAGTGTCCTTTAAGAGAAACATAAACATGCAAGCTTTACTGTATGGGTTATGTATTGAAATATGAAAAAATAAAACATGACTGATTCATAATTTCAAGGGTTTTAGTCAAAACAGAGAACCATTTTCAGAATTTTGAAAAAGGATGTTTGCCAGATACATGTAAATAGAAAAAATATTGTGCAGATGGAATTTGACAGATGCTGCAGTCTTGAGATTAATACAATCTAACACCATTGAAAGTGCAAGATCGAGAAATTTCAGACACCCAGGGTGTCTGAGATTTCTTATCTTGCATTTTCAATGGTGTTTGATTGTTTTTCTTATTAAATACAAGTTTCTGTATAACCAGACTCTAGTTGGTGTCCGCCATGTCTAAGCAACTTACTGTGACGTTGATATCGTCATAATGTATTTCCGGAAGTGAAATTCTTTTCTCGCCCATTGGTTGAGACAAGGATATCTCAAATGGCTAAAAATAGGTAATGGCTTGTCTCAAATATGAGAAATATAGATTACACCACAAGATCCCGTTCATTACCATATTTTAATCACTAGAGATACCGCTAGTTAAATTTTAAAATTTTAATTGCGAGGCTTGCCGAGCATTTAAAAAATTCTAAATTTAACTATCGAGAGTGGATAAAATATGGTAATAATCGGGATAAAGTGGTGTAATCTTTTTATACGACCGCAAAAATTTTGCGGTCGTATTATGTTATGGCGCAGTCGTCGGCTTCGGCGTCTGTGGCCAGCATAACTTTGTTTCTAGTGGACGGATCATCTTCAAATTTCAGTATGTGGTTTCTTGGCATAATGGCTATCCCGGGTTTTAATTTCGGGTTTATGGCCCCACCCGTTTTAGAAAAAGGGGCCAAAAAGGGGTAAAATTGGGTATTTTTGTGTCCGTGGACAGCATAACTTTGGTTCCAGTGAACAGATCATTTTCAAATTTAAGTATGATGTTTCTTGGCACATGCTTTAGCCCAGGCTATAATTTTATGTTCCTGGCCCCGCCCGTTTTAGAAAAGGGGCCAAAAGGGGTTAAATTGGTTGTTTTCACATATTTGACTGTAGAATCTTTATTATTTATCGGATTTTGATGGGGTTTCTTTCAGTAAACTCCTTAGAAAATTTCCAATCTGGAGTATGCCAACGGATTTACGTGGCATGTACCATTCACGAGATAAATGGGGCCCAAAAGGGGCGAATTTCAAAAATTTCATTTTTTTATTTTTAGGATGCAATTTTTTCCAAAGGATTCCTTATGAAAAATTATTGTAGCGCTCTACTATTTGTTTTTTGGTAACTTGTTTCCTTACCCAGCTATGAGGGGCAGAAGGGGGCCAAAATCGTAAATTTACAAATAACCAAAAAATTTTATTTTTCATCGGATTTCGATGGGATTTTTTTCTTTTGATTCCTCTTGATATAAGCTTTCAGCATCATGTCAATGGATTGGGCAAAGCTCTTACCGTTTCTGAGCTATAGAGGGTCAAAGAGGAATCATAAGGAGTCATAAGGACTAATTTTTATTACACGACCGCAAAAATTTTTGCGGTCGTATATTGGTATGGTGCTGTCGTCGTCGTCGTCATTGTCGTCATCGTCGTTGTCGTCGTCGTTGTCGTTGTCGTCGTCTGTAGACACTTTAGTTTTTGGTCAATAACTTTAGTTCCTGTAGATCAATCCTTATGAAATTTTAACATAATGTTCTTTGGTACAAAAGGAAGGCTTGGCT
>MJUU01026332.1:51076-67804 GCA_002080025.1 Modiolus philippinarum
TGGGATTTTTTTCTTTGGATTCCTCTTGATCTAAGCTTTCAGCAATATGTCAACTGATTTTGTGTAGCTCTTACCGTTTCCGGGCTACGAGGGATCAAAGGGGCCAAAATTGCAATTTTTCTAAATATGTCAAATCTTTATTTTTCATCGGATTTCGATGTGATTTTTTTCTTTGGATAACTCTTGATCTAAGCTTTCAGAGGTATGGCAATAAATTTGGCGTGGCTCTTACCGTTTCCGAGCTACAAGGGGTCAAAGGGGCCAAAATTGCAATTTTTCTAAATATATGTCTTTCATCAGATTTCGATGGAATTTTTTTCTTTGAATTTCTATGGATGTAAAGTTTTAGTTGATAGTACATATTTTGCATAGCTCTTACGTTTTTTCATCAGTAAGTGATCAAAAGGGTTGAATTTTTCCTTTTTTTGTTCCTAGTTAATAACTGTGTCAAGCTTCTTTTTGTGTCCATCTAATTATTGTGTCAAGCTCTTTACTGTGTCCACAGTCACTTTAAACTTCTTTTGTTGAAATTTCAGTGGTCGACATGCTGCGGTCGTATCATGCTGCGCTCAGCGTAGCCCTTTATTTTCCCTAGTTTGTGTCCAGCTACTCCTTATTGCGTCCATCTAATTATTGTGTCAAGCTCTTTCCTATGTCCATACTCACTTTAAATTACACTTTTTCAAATTTCAGTGGACGACATGCTGCGGTCGTATCATGCTGCGCTCGGCGTAGCCCTTTATTCTCTAATGATAAATGATAAACACCGAGAATTGTATTCCGAATAGATTTGGCAGGAAATAGCACAGGGCTTTATTCAACATATGTTGAATAAAGAAAATTTATCTAACGGGTCAAAACTGGTTTAAACTTGACATATCATTAGAGAATACCCCTATCCAGATAGACCGACATAGATAATGCTGGATTTTTTTATCCACAACTTTTAGTAGAATTGGATTCGGATTTTCAGTAGACAAGAGGGATCCCAATGGAACTAATTCTGCACCTGTTTTAAGCTGACCTTCAATATGAGGTTATTTTTTTACAAGGGCTAATTCATTAAGAACAACTAGTCCAGTCCTTTGTTTGCAGTTTCCACTACACAGGCAATGTGCATTTTATGGTACTTAGTAATCCAAGGTTTAAGGAATAATGACATTGGATCTTCCAAAACAAGTTTCAAATTACCTACTTCTGCTATATATGTTGGCCTATTGTTAAACATTGACAGTGATGAAGTTTGAAGTTTAATCATACATAATGTATTTGACAAAATTTACTCACAAAATTGATTACTGTAAAAGTAGTAATTTTCGCTATTTTCGCAGTTGACAATAGACCACAAAAATTAGTACACGCAAATATCTCAGAAACAATTAGAAGGTACTAATATTTTCCTAGAAACGTGAAAATTGGTACCTGCGAACATGACATAGTGCAAGAAACCGCGAAAATTAGCAACCACGAAAAATAATACGTTTACAGTATATTGACTCCATAAATATAAACTTAATTTTTACCAGCAATATACCTTCCTCTCCAACAAGTGGAGTGTACATTTCATAGCTGATTCATTACTGTTAAGCATGTAACCTTTAGCTCTCCTGGTCTGAGAGGCCTAAGATGTCTTCCTTCAACACAAGGTGAGATCAGCATCTTGTCCATATTAGCCACCAGTAGGGTATTAAAAGGGGATCATATTCATACCCATTCTGAGATCTCTGATTCTTTTAGACCACTATCAAACCAGTTTGAACCAGCAATTGTCACAGTAGTCCTTGGATGGTCATCCACTTCATGCAAGATGGCTGAAATTATAGGACCAAGTATAACAGAGGTCTGATGACTTTTAAATAAAAAGATTTATGGAATTTTCTATGTCAGTAATGGTCCATTTGAGAGGAAAAGACTCTTGGAGCCTCTTAATGAAAAATCAAAAACGCTATCAAAACTAATAAAACGCTAATGGATATGTTCAGGTTTTGATAATTTTGATAATGTCCTACAGAATTTCTATAACATAGAAAATGATGTTTCAGTCTTGACATTTCTAGCTATACTTTGCATATTCTACTAGTTTTGACTTAACGTTGGATTGATTCATTAATTGTATAATATGAAAAAGAAAGGAAATGGGGTAAATGTCAAGGAGACATCATCCCATATCCAGGTTAAAAACGACCCAAAACAAAGCATCTAGGGTCGCCATACGGTCTTCAACACAGTGAGGAACCTCACACCATATAGCAAGCAAGCCAATGTTTGCTTTATATAGAACAAGGCATACTTACTCTCGTGTGCCTTGTCTTCTTCAGTTTTTAGAGCTTTTGCCATCACTTTTCATCTGTCGTCATCGTCATAAAACTTTTGTTTCAAAGATCTAAATCAACTGGGCCAGTAGGAATCAAACCAGGTCAAAATAGTTTTTTGTAATGTGTTATATTGGCATGGTCAGTGAGTTTGAGTCACTTTGTACTGATTTTATAATTTCTGTTTTCTATCTTTGTGGTCCAATTTTGACCTGCACCGTTGTGTACATAGTTACTTCCCTTTTTCTGTAAAACCTCATGGCGAGAAGACGCCAAGTTATGTAATAATACACAATTATTATGGATTTCATGTGTTTTTCATCATAGTGCCCCCTGGAGTAACACAGATCCAGTAAATTTTGATGGCCGCCAAAAATGAAGGCATGACATCATTCTACTTAGAAACTACATGGCAAGTTGGAATTAAACTGGTCAAAATAGTCCTTGTATGTTCTCTATATAGGTTCTACCATATGCAGTGGATTACATGTCTCACATTGGATTTTTTAAACCACATGGTCATTCGGAACCAAACATGGTCACTATAGTCATTGGGTGGTCCTCTTAAAAATGTATGGACTGAACACATCCAATCCAATGGTCGCCAGTGGGTTACATAGGTTAGCATTGATCCTACTGGATAACTCCTAACAGATTTAGCTTGAAATATGTGGTTCAATCGGAACCAAACTTGAATACAATAGTCCTCAAATGGTACCTTGTAATTCTTCATAGTTTGTTTATGACTTCGGAGATAGATAGCTGTAGATTGAAACCAGATTTGGTCAAAAGGATTATTTGATGGTCAAAGAGTAGGTGTTTCAAGACGCGAGACTTGGCTGTAGAGAGCCTGTTGTGTAAGAGTTCACACAGGGATTCCTTCATTTTTCAGTGCTATGTCTGTGTTGTTAATATGTTTCATAGGTAGTTGTCAAGTGTTTTTAGCTTACCTGGCTATAGCCAGGGTGAGCTTTTGCCATCACTTGGCGTCTGTAGTCCGTCGTCTGTCTGTCCGTCTGTATTAACTTTTCATTCAAAGATCTCCTCTGAAACTACTGAACCAATTTGAATCAAATTTAGTCACAATAGGCCTTGGGTGGTCCTCTTCAAAGTTTGTGATTTTTAGCTCACCGGGACGAATGTCCGGAGAGCTATTGTCATACCCCCGGTGTCGGCGTCGTCAGCAAAAACTTTAACCTTGCTTGTGGAATGGAGACGTTAAGAGATGGGATGTTGATATTTAGTATGTGGCTTCCTTGTGACGAGAGCTTTCTTGTGGAACCATATAAGTAGACATTTTGACCTTGACCTTGCCCCTAGGGCAATATATAAAAAACTTTAACCTTGCCTCTAGAAGGCAGGCTTTTAGTGGAAGGGTGTTCATATTTGGTATGTGACTTGCTTATGATGAGAGCTTTCTAGCGGTACCATATTTGTAGACATTTTGACTTTGACCTTTCCCTGAGGGCAATTTTTGAAAAACTTTAACCTTGCCTCTAGAAGGTAGGCTTTTAGTGGTAGGGTGTTCATATTTGGTATATGACTTGCATATGATGAGAGCTTTCTAGTGGTACCTTATTTGTAGACATTTTGACTTTGACCTTTCCCTGAGGGCAATTTTTGTAAAACTTTAACCTTGCCTCTAGAAGGTAAGCCTTTAGTGGTAGGGTGTTTATATTTGGTATGTTACTTCCTTATGATGAGTGCTTTCTAGTGGTACCATATTTGTAGACATTTTGACCTTGACCTTGCCGTGAGGGCAATTTTTGAAAAACTTTAACCTTGCCTCTAGAAGGTAGGGTGTTCATATTTGGTATGTAACTTCCCTATGATGACAGCTTTCTTCTGGTACCATACTTGTAGACATGTTGACCTTGACCTTGCTCTGAGGGCAATTTTTTAAAAACTTTAACTTTGCTTCTAGAATTAAGTTGTTTAGTGATGGGGTGTTTATATTTCATATGTGACTTTCTTGTGAAGAAAGCTTTCTTTCGAATTTATTGTGCATTGAGGTTACTGGAATCCCCGGCGAGCTATGTTGTCTTCTGACAACTCTTGTTATGGCCGTACCTCATCCAAGATGGCCGCCAGCGGGAAATAGTTTAACACAGGACCCTATGGGAAATGCATTCAAAGATCTGCTCTGAAGCCACTTGAACAATTTTAACCAAATTTAGTCACAACAGTCCTTGGATGGTCTCCTTCAAAGTTTGTGATTTTTATGACCTCATCCATGATGGCCGCCAGCTGGGCGGCCATAGTTTAACAAAGGACCCTATGTAAAATGCATTCAAAGATCTTCTCCTCTGAAGCTGCTTGAACAATTTTTACCAAATTTACAATAATCCTTGGGTGGCCCTTTTTATGACTGTACCTCATGCAAGATGGCTGCCAGCGGGGAACATAATTTAACACAGGACCCTATGGGAAATGCATTCAAAGATTTTCCCTGAAGCTGCTTGGACAATTTAAACAAAATATAGTCAAATGTCCTTGGGTGGTCCTCATGAAAGTTTGTGATTTTTTTATGACTACCTCATCCAAAATGACCGCCAGCTTGGAACATAGTTTTACATAGGACACTTAATGGGAAATGCATTCAAAGATCTTTTCCTCTGAAACTGCTTGAATAATTTTAACCAAATTTAGTCACAATAGTCCTTGGTTAGTCCTCTTCAAAGTTTGTGATTTTTATGACCGTATCTCATCCAAGATGGCCGCCAGCGGAGAACATAGTTTAACATAGGATCCTAGGGGAAGTGCATTTACAGAACTTCTCTTCTGAAACTTCTTGGAAAATTTTAACCAAATTTAGTCACTAAAATCCTTGGGTGGTCCCCTTCAATGTTTGTGATTTTTAGCTCGCTGGGACGAATGTACCTGAATAGCTAGGATGTTGATATTTGGTATGTGACTTCCTTGTGATGAGAGCTTTCTTCTGGTACTATACTTGTAGACATTTTACCTTGACCTTGCCCTTAGGGCAATTTTTAAAAAAACTTTAACCTTGCCTCTAGAAGGTAGGCTTTTAGTTGTAGGGTGTTCATATTTGGTATGTAACTTCCTTATGATGAGAGCTTTCTTCTGGTACCATACTTGTAGACATTTTTGACCTTGCCCTGAGGGCAATTTTTTTAAAACTTTAACCTTGCCTATAGAAGGTAGGTTTTTATCGGTAGGGTGTTTATATTTGATATGTAACTTCCTAATGATGAGTACTTTCTAGTGGTACCATATTTGTAGACATTTTGACCTTGACCTTGCCCTGAGGGCAATTTTTTAAAAACTTTAACCTTGCCTCTAGAAGGTAGGCTTTTAGTTGTAGGGTGTTCATATTAGGTATGTAAATTCCTTATGATGAGAGCTTTCTTCTGGTAGCATACTTGTAGACATTTTGACCTTGACCTTGCCCTGAGGGCAATTTGTAAAAAAAAACTTTAACCTTGCCTCTAGAAGGTAGACCTTTAGTGGTAGGGTGGTTATATTTTGTATGTAACTTCCTTATGGTGAGAGCTTTCTTGTGGTACCATATTTGTAGACATTTTGACCTTGACCTTGCCCTGAGGGAAATTTTTTAAAAACTTTAACTTTGCTTCTAGAATTAAGTTGTTTAGTGGTAGGGGTTTCATATTTGGTATGAGACTTTCTTTTGATGAGAGCTTTCCAAAGGTACCATATTTTTAGACATTTTGACCTTGACCTTGCCCTGAGGGCAATTTTTTAAAAACTTTAACTTTGCTTCTAGAATTTAGTGAAAGGGTGTTTATATTTGATATGTCACTTTCTTCTGAAGAAATCTTTCTATTACTTTCGAATTTATTGTGCATTGAGGTAACTGGAATCCCCGGCGAGCTATGTTGTCTTCTAACAACTCTTGTTATCACCGTACCTCATCCAAGATGGCTGCCGGTGGGGAACATAGCTTAACACAGGACCATATGGGAAAACATTCAGAGATCTCCTCAGATTGGAACCAAACTTAGCCACAATAGACCTGGGGTGGTCCCCTACAAAAAAAATTGTTTTTCAGGTTCCCCGCTCATCCAAGACGGCCGCCACTGGGGAACATATTTCAACATTAGACCCTATGGGAAACATAGTTTAACATTGGATCCTTTGGTGAAAACCCATTCAGAGATCTTCTCCTCAGAAACTACTGAGCCAATTGGAACCAAACTTGGCCACACTAGTCCTTAGGTGGTCCTCTACAAAAAAAGTATTTTTCAGGTTCGCCACTTATCCAAGATGGCCGCCAGTAGGGAACATAGTTGAACACTGGATCCATGGGAAAACATTCAGAGACCTCATCAGAAACTACTGAGCCAATTGGAACCAAACTTGGCCGCAATAATCCTTGGGTGGTCCTTCACAAAAAAGTTGTTGTTCAGGTTCGCTGCTTATCCAAGAAGGAAACCAACAGGGAACTAGGTTAAAATTGGACCCAATGAAAAACATTCAGAGATGTTCTCAGAAACTACCAGGCCTATTGGAACCAAACTTGGCCACAATGGTCCTTGTGTGGTCGCCATACAAAAAAAAAAAGTTTGTTAGGTTCGCCGCTTATTCAAGATGGCTGCCAGCGGGGAACATAGTTTAGCATTGGATCCTACGGGAAAAGATGTTCTATCAGTATGGCTGTTAATGGAATTTGTTAAACACCAGGTTCCAGGTGGGCGATACATGCTCTTAAGAGCCTCTTGTTTTTAGCTCACCTGGCCAAAGGCCAGGGTGAGCTTTTGCCATCACTTGGCGTCCGTCGTCGTCGTCCGTCCGTCCGTCCGTCCGTCGTTAGCTTTTCATTCAAAGATCTCCTCTGATACCGCTGGGCCAATTTGAACCAAACTTTGCCACAATGGTCCATTGATGGTACCCTTTCAGAATTGTATCCGACAGTTTGATCCTCCAAGAGGAGGGGCCACAAAGGGCCCAATAGGGGAAAATTAATTAAATATTTAAAAATCTTCTTCAGAACCAAAGATGCCATAGCAATGATATTTTTTGTAGAACACTGATAAATCATGAGGATTCAAAATTGTATCCATGGAGGTTCTAGAATTCATGGGGTCCGAGGAGCATGGGTCCAAAGTTTACATAGGATTCAATGGAAAATCACATGTGAAATGTTTTCTCTGAAACTATTGGGCCAATTTAAACCAAACTTTGCTGGATTGTTCCCTGGATGATTTCCTTTCAACATGTTATCTAAAGGTTTGACCCTCCCAGGGGAGGGGCCGCAACGAGGCCCAAAAGGGAAAATTAATTAAATATTCAAAAATATTTTTCTTCAGAACCAGTGATGTCATAGCAGTGATATTTGGTGTAGAACACTGATAAATTATTAGGATTCAAAATTATATCCATGGAGGTTTTAGGGTCCATGGGGTCCGAGGACCATGGGTGTAAAGTTTACATAGGATTTAAAGGAAAATCAGGTGTGAAATGTTTTCTCTGAATTATTGGGCCAATTTAAACCAAACTTTGCTGGATTGTTCCTTGGATGATTATATTTCAAAATTTTGTCCGACATTTTTACCCTCCGAGGGGAGGGCCATAAAGGGGCCCAAAAGGGGAAAATTAATTAAATATTTAGAAATCTTTTTCTACAGTGATGCCAGTGCAATGACATTTGGTGTAGAACACTGATAAATCATCAGGATTCAAAATTATATTCATTAAGGTTCTAGGGTTTGTTGACCCAAACCTCTGTCTAAGATGGTCACCATCAGCGGACATAGTTTAACATAGAAACCTATAGGAAAAAAGCTAACCAGTAAGCCAATTTAAAGGAAAAGCGGCATGGATGATCTTTAGGTTGAACTTAAATTTTGACAATTTTGGCTTTTTAAGCCGATATCTTGAAACAATAACAGAGAAACTGTAAAAGCAAAAATGATCAGCAAGTCTGAAATACACAGAAATTGTTGAGCACTTATTGCACGAGTAGTTGCTCACCAAGGCCCAGGTGAGCGATACAAGCTCTTTGAGAGCCTCTTGTTCTCAGTTTTGCTTTATCACTTGGACTTAACTCGTGTTTCTTTGATAATCTTTTGCTGATGTTTCTTCTAATGCTGTGTATGGTTGTAGAGTGTGTAAACAAAATTGAAACACAATTTTGCCAATCCCTGCTACTGCTCTTTTATAGACTAAGAATACATTTTTAGCCCGCCTGACCCAAAGGCAAATGTGAGCTATTATCATCTTTTGGCGTCCATTTTCTGTTTCGTGGTTTGTCAACGTTTACATTTTCATCTTCTCTTCTGAAATAGCTGAAGCAAATGAGGGGGGAAGATGTATGGAAGGTTCTGCACAATTACCAGTATTGACAATTTTCTTCCGATGCAATGAAAAATTTGGCTGCCAGCACAGAGCTGAATTTAACATTTTAACAAAAACCTCATTATACCCTTAGCAAACAAAGTTTTAGATGAAGAACAACAATGAAAGCGTTGTTCCTTTGCCTGTTATTTACCATGTATTTGCAGAGACCTTGTCTCAATGTCTTTTCATTTACCATATAGGAATCGACCTGTATGCCCGTGTCTGTCTGTCCGTCCATCCATGCACTTTGTTAGAGCATGTCCTCCTAAATGCTTTTATTTTGATGAAATGCTTCACAATTGTAGTATACTGCCTGATGATGTGCATGAGGTAATTTGATTACTGCTCTAATTGTCCCCCGCAGCAACAGGACGGAGGGACATAGAAATGGTCTGCGTCCGTGTGTGTCACGTTTTTTGTGGGCGCAACTCCTCAGAAACCACTGGTCAGAATTCATTCAAATTTTACAGGATTGTTAGTCACCATTAGTACTAGATCATATCGCATCGCCATTTAGATTTGTCAAATTTTGTTTCCCCGCCCCTTTCGATTTCACCCTACTTTTCCAGTGGCAGTCAGAATTTCCCGTCCCATGACCCTTTCCATACCCCAAAGTGATATTTTATTAACAAACTTGTTCTCGTCTTGATATAGCTGAAATATTGCTCAGAAGACGCTAAACAATGTTCAATCAATCAATCAGTCAAATTTTGTTGGAGTTATGGGACTTTTATTATTTCCACATTGTTAATTACAAATGTAAATCTTGTGGACGCAACTCCTCAGAAACCGCTGCTCAGAATCCATTCAAATTTTACAGGATTGTTATTCACTTGGTACTAGATCATATCGCATCGCCATTTTGATTCGTCGAATTTTGTGGGAGTAATGGGATTTTGATTATTTCCACATTGTTATACAATGGCAAATCTTGTTTTTGAGGGGAGATGATTCGTCTTTGAATATTTTCTTGAAAAAAAGGAAGAGGAGAGAACCTGGTCAGTGATTTAATCCTAAACGGCTACTTGGATTTTAATGCAATATTACAAAGTTCTTGTATATACTACATGTAGTATATCCCGACACCTGAAGATGTGCATTAAGTATTATGGTTGCTGCTTGAAATTGTGAATGGGAGATAATTTGTCTTTTGAGTATTTTCTGGGAAAAGCGGGAACAAGCCTCGTCAGCATATGTTCTCTTAAACAGTTCTTTGATTTTTATGAAATGTTACAGTTGTAGTATACCTCGTGAAGATATGCATGAATAAATATGGTTGCTGCTTGAAATTTTGAATTGGAGATCGTTCAACTTTTAATATTTTCTGAAAAGGGGGATCTTTGTCAGTGCATTTCCTCCAAAACAGTTGTTTTGATTTTACTGAAATGATTCACAGTTAAAGTATACCACTTGGAGATATGGCTGCTGCTTGAAATTTTAAAAAGCGAGATAATTCATCTTTGTAGTATACTGCCTATATATTTTCTGAAAGAAGAGGGAACATATACCTTTGTTGTGTCCACACACTTAGATTTGCACTTATACTCCTGATTTAGGGTTCAAAAAGCCATTCGGCGACATCTCTAGTTTTCATTATCTGCCCTGAAACTATTAAAGGAAATTGAACTAAACAGTAATGGAATATGTGGGGAAGGTCTTTTTTAAAGATTTCTGTATTCTTTCATCGTTCTGATTCTAAAAACATGAACGCCACTCTCAGCATCTTTGCAAACAGTTTAATCGTTGAGGAAGCCGAAGAGGACACGGACCTTGGGTAAATAATTGATATACATGTAAGTACAAAAGATTTCAATGTACTTTATTATGTAGTGTTGCAAGTCGGGTGCACCCTTTTCAACTCGCTTGACGAAAAGGGTCAGTGATCGAGCTATTATCATCGCTTTGCATCCATAGTCGGTTTTCTTTTATCTCTTGACATTTTCATTTTCGTTTTCTGATATCACTGAAGTAAATTCAACCATACTTTACAAGAATGATATATGGAAGGTCCTTTACATTGTTCATCTTGTTCTGATTAGATAAAACATAGGTAATCAACGATTACAAAGTTCGCCTCATTATGGCACATTGTCGCAGCAACCAAATTTTGCCACGCTGCTGACATACTATCAAAATTGCATGCATATGCAAGGTTACCTGAACCAACAATGTACAGTTACTGAGCTATGAACTCGGATGTTCACATTAATGTAAGTCATTCATGCATAAAATGTAGGTTTAAGTGACCTAATTTTGTCTGAATGCTGAGCTACCATCACAGATGCATGCACATGCAAGATGATCCTACCATGTACAGTACCTGAGATCTGATCCCTAACATGAACTTGAATGTAAGTCACTAAAGCGGAAAATGTAGGTCAAAGTTACCCAATTTTGCCTGGATGCTGACCTACCATCAGAGATGCATGCATGTGCAAGGTTAGATGATCATACCATGGACGGTGATTGAGATATCAGATCGGATGTAAACTCGAATGTAAGTCAGGTTAGATGATCCTACCATGTACAATGACCGAGATCTGAACTCGGACGTAAACTTGAATGTAAGTCACTCAAGTGGAAAATGTATGTCAAAGTCACCTAATTTTGCCTGGATGCTGACCTACCATCAGAGATGCATGCACATGCACAGTTAGATGATCATACTATGTATAGTTACTGAGATATGAACTTGGATGTAAATTTAAATGAAAGCCACTCAAGCGGAAAATATAGGTCAGAGAGACCTATTTTCTTTGAGGCTGTGAGATAGCCCAAGATGCACCTTCATGCAAAGTTTGATAACCCTACCCTGCATAGTTACCAAGATATATACCCAAATGCGGACGCGGACGAAGACGTGGACGCGGACGAGGACGCCGGGGGTACTCCAATAGACCCCCTCAACCTAAAAAATGGCCACCAGCGCCGAACATAGTTTTACATTGGCTCATAGAAAAATCCTTGGCTCATAGAAAAATCCTTTTCATCATCTGCTCTGAAACCTTTTTAGCAAATTTAACTCAACTGTCCTGGAATGATGTAGGAAATCGTTTGCAAAGATTACTCATGGCGTTCCGATACTAAGCTGGCAGCGCTGAACATAGTTTAACTTTGGCATAATTGGAAAATCATATTTTGATCATCTCAGAGTCCCCTGGTGTAGATTCAATCAAACTTAAGAATGTTTTATAAAATGTCCTTTACAGTAGTTGCTCATTTCGTTTGGAACCGATGAAAGACACGAGCGCCAGCACTGAACACAGTTCAACATTATGCATGGGAATACATCATCTGAAATGTTTGAAGCAAATTTAACAAAACTGTACTGGAATGATGTAGGGAAGTTTTTTTTATAAAGACTGCTGATTTGTTTCAATTGACAAAAAGCACGACGGCCAGTGTAGGTAATACCATATGGAAAACACATTAAAAGATTTTCTATAAGTTAGAAACAAGCCAAGTCAATCATATTGGTCCTCCGATGACCCCCTCTAAAAAATATAGCTGTGTCTCGTCTAAAATGGCTCAGTGCCAGAGGTAAACATAGTTGAACAGTGAACCCAGTTCGTAATACTAGTCCAACCAGAGCATGTCGAAACTGGCGTTGTCGGAAGGGCCCGCAATTTCTACCCTGGAACTCTTTGCAAAACTAAAATTGAGATAAGTGTGGATTCAAATTCCGTTTGGCAAGCTGATACTAGTATGTTCACAGTAATTTGCTTAACACAGTGATTTCTTGAAATTTTACCAAGCCATAACAATTTAAGCTTCAGACTAAATATAAAATTATTCCCACTGATACAAGTCATAAAAAATCTCTGACGAAATTTTGGCGTTTAAAGTTAAAAAATAAAAATATCAGCAAACAGTAAGCAGTTGAGTGACAAGCTGAAATTCGCTTACAACTAATTATTTTAAAGCATGATACCAAAGTTTAAATCATTCCCACTGGTACAAGTCAAGAAATCTTTGACGAAAATTTTGGTTTAGGCCACACCAAATTAATTAGTTGTTCTTTGAGATTTTGGCAAAAAAATTTGGGGCGAGCGAGCGAAATTTTTTTTTTTAATTTTAAATTTTTCGCTTAAATATTCTTGAATTTAAGGTCAAGCGAAATATTTTTTTTTTCCTTTCCGGCATTTCAATATTGTTTAAAATGTGTGCATTTGAACCTGCATAACAGCTGATATTCAACCTCTAGACTTAAAAGGTCATTATTGAACTAATAATAATAGTGTCTTATCATTCAGTCCAACAAATTGCCTTCCATAAACTAAGTTTTGTAAATTGCTTGCCTTTAACAACAACTTTTTCACATTCTGACCTTCTGTTGCATGATAGCTATAGCCACAACTATATGATGTTAAACAGTACACTTTTCACATATTGATCACTAACTAGTCTATCAAAGAATTGTGTAAAGCAAGTGTATGTAATTTCATTTAGATGTAGATGGTCACTAGAAACCATTTTAGATGTACTAAAAGTAAGAAAAAGAAAAAAAACAGACTGGCAAATTCTAATTGATAATTACATGACTATATGTTGCAGAGTTGGTCAGTATCTGGCAGTGATTATCTTAAACTGGTGCTAGAACATTCATTATTTCCCTTGATAATTTTTATGAAGTCTTAGAAATATTCCACCGTAAATGTTCAAGTCGTGTTTTTCATATTCATGTCTAAATATTATAAGTTGCATAACAAATGAAGGCTTATGTTATAGGACTAATCATTTCACAAACTGTTCTTTATTTACCCAAGTCATAGAAAAAATGATACGTGCAAAACACGAATTCAATGAATGATGAAAACAATGGAAATGTCACGCAGTAACCCAGTCGTTATAAGAACTTGAGTACCACTCAAGTGTTTGTGAAAAAGAATTAGATGGGAGAGCTTAAATAATTCCAGTTGGATGCCTCACAACTATTCATAAAAGGCAGTTGGAAGTGTATGAAACCCGGGTATGACTCCTTTCCCAAATCATTTTATTGCGGCCATGTCATCTGAATCAAAATAACGCTTAACTACACTGCTATTCCCTGTTTTCGAACGCATAATTGACACAGATTCATTTTTATAATTTTGGAAAACTTTAGTTGATTTCAACGTGCGAGATTTTAATTTCAATTTTTTTATTTTGATTTTGGAAATTTAGGAGCGGCGAAATAATTTTTACATTAAAATTTTTATTTTGCCAATTTAGGAGCGGCGTTTCCAAAGAACTACTAATTAATTTGGTGTGGCCTTATGGTTCAAAGTGTCGGCAAACGGGAGTAGTCTAGTGACAAACCTGAAAATCCCGTACACAATACAACTCATCAATGTCAAGCTTCAGACAAAATTTAAGACCATTCCTCAAGTACAAGCCAAGAAATCTTTGACGAAGATTTAGTTTTTAATTAAAAACCAAAGTTTCAGTAAACAGGAATTGGACACCCGACATTTGAATATCTCTTACAAAATACAACTCATCATTTCTAAGCTTCAGACCAAATTTCAAATCTTTACGAATGATAGAAGCCACTAGAAATCTTTGACAAAAATTTAGTTCATAGTTAAAAATATCAAAGTTTCGACAAACTGGAAATAGTTAAGTGGCAAATCTGAAAATCGCTTACAAACTTATTGCGTCCGTCAAATATAAATTTCCACCAGTGTTCAGTGAGAAAACCATATTGTTGGGAAATTGAAAGCGTGGTAAAAATTAACTGATCTTGGTGAGAAAAGGCGAGGAATAGCTATAGCATTGTTACTTCCACAGGAAGGGCAAAGTTCAATCAGAACCAAAGTGTTTAGCGAATCGGGCGTAGATGAGTTAAATTCTGAAAATGGTGTTAAAAAGCTAACTAATTTTATGGATACAATCTTTAAAAAAGACGAACTAAGTGAGGCGTCATATACTGAACTTTATCGGTCTTGAACTTCCACAACCTGTAATTTAGCATTTAAGTTGAAATGATAGACAAACAGATAGCATTAACTGGTGTCAATTATTGAGATATCTCTTTTTGGGCAGCAAGCAGCTTCAAGAAAAGAAAAGACTGATGATATTAAGGTTGAACCCACATTAGTAGTGTCTGAAGATGTAAGCAGAAATCAGTTTAGAAACACTGACTACAAAGAGAATCGTTGGGAAAACTAAAGACAAAATGATTTCAGACAGCAAAATACACAAAAGCCGGCTAGTAAATATAACAAATCTGTTAATCCTAATTGGCCTGACGGACTACCAATGAGATGCAGAAGTTGTGATTCGACATTTAGTGCCCTACTATAACATGGCCAAACATAATCAAAATAATAATGTACCAGAGGGCAGTATTATTCACAGGGAAAACACGTCTACTTAAAACCTGGATCTTGAACCTTGATTCTATCATTAGGTACAAAGTAATCCAACAACCCAGTGACGTAATTCAACAATCCAGTGACGTAATTCAACAATCCAGTGACGTAATTCAACAATCCAGTGACACCATGTTTAGATTTGGAGATGGAACTATTTTTAATACAATCTAGCAAGAAAGTAATATTTCAATGTGCCATTGCAGGCGCAGAATGCGAAATACAAACAAATAGTCAGCAGTGACATTCCAAATATTCCATGAAGAAAGCAAAGTTATACTTGACATTGCCGAGAAGAGAGTGTTTCAATATTTGGGAAAGATAGTTGCCAAAAAGCTGTAAATCAAAATATACCAAGTATACAGATACATTAATGATGACAGTGATGATGATCACGACCACAGTTACCACCAGGATGCTAACTTGGATTTAGAGGATGAGCGTGATGAAGGTCCAGATCAAGTTAACCTTCATAATCAACTGCTTCAAATACCCAAAATCTAGATACTGCTTACAATATTGGTAATGATAAAACAATCTACATGATATTCAACCAGAAAATTATGAACCACCAATAAGAGGCAAAGAGAAACCCCAAAAAAATTTTCAAGTAGGTTGAAATGATATTTTATATCAGAGAATAGGTAGTGACCGACATGGGTAAAATCTAAAGTAATGAGTAAAGGAGGGAAGTCGACAGGAACTAGAGCTGTCGCCGAATGGCAACCAATCATGCCCCCGCTCATTGAACCCTGAATCAATAGGGAAAGTGCAAATTTAAGCGTTTGTTGACACAGTACAAGTATGGACACAATGATATGCCTCTCCTTTTTCCAAAATACATAAAAGGAAAGTTCTGAGCCCGAAAATCAATTCTATGGGTGCTAGGTAATCTTCCTGTGAAGTTTCATCCATTTTGAGGCACTTTGAATTTTCCTGCCTTTTTCCAGTTTCCATAGCAATGGCAGCCATTTTGAAAATTCTGAGACCCAAAATCATTTCTATGGGTGCTAGGCATCCTTCTTGTAAAGTTTCATCAAATTTGAAGCACTTTGAATTTTCCTGCCTTTTTTCAGTTTCCATTGCAACGGTGGCCATTTTGAATATTCCAAAAGATATGTGTGTGCACATCTACTTATTGTAAGTTTCCTTTGTAAGATTCCTTTGAAGTAGTTGGAATTTGTTTGCAAACTTTCTAAAAAAATAAAGGGCTACGCCGAGCGCAGCATGATACGACCGCAGCATGTCGACCACTGAAATTTTAACAAAAGTAGTTCAAAGTTAATGTGGACACAGTAAAGAGATTGACACAGTAATTAGATGGACACAAAAAGAAGCTTGACACAGTTATTAGCTAGGAACAAAATAGGGAAAAATTCAACCCTTTTGATCACTTATTGATGAAAAAAACGTAAGAGCTATGCAAAATATGTACTATCAACTAAAACTTTACATCCATAGAAATTAAAAAAAAAAAAAATTCCATCGAAATCTGATGAAAAATAAATTTTGACATATTAAGAAAAATTGCAATTTTGGACCCTTTGGCCCCTTGTAGCATGGAAACGGTAAGAGCCACGCCAAATCCGTTGCCATATCCCTGAAAGCTTAGATCAAGAGGAATCCAAAGAAAAAAATCCCATTGAAATCCGATGAAAAATAAAGATTTGACATATTTAGAAAACTGCAATTTTGGCCCCTTTGACCCCTTGTAGCTCAGAAACGGTAAGACCTACACAAAATCC
>MJUU01026332.1:67964-81123 GCA_002080025.1 Modiolus philippinarum
AAAGAAAAAAATCCCATTGAAATCCGATGAAAAATAAAGATTTGACATATTTAGAAAACTGCAATTTTGGCCCCTTTGACCCCTTGTAGCTCAGAAACGGTAAGACCTACACAAAATCCATTGGCATAATACTGAAAGCTTAGATCAAGAGGAATCCAAAGAAAAAAATCCCATCGAAATCTGATGAAAAATAAAGATTTGACATAATCTGCAAATTCCAAATTTTGGCCCCGTTCGGCCCCTCACAGCTGGGAAAGGAAAGAAGTCAACAAAAATCTAATAGTTGAGCACCATATTAATTTTTCACAAGGAATCCATTAAAAAAAACTGCATCAAAATCGGACTTAAAATAAAAAAAATTATTTTTTTGGCGATTTGCCCCTGTTGGGCCCCATTTATCTCGTGAGCGGTACCTGCTACGTGAAATCCGTTGGCATACTCCAGATTGGAAATTTCCTCAGGAGCACACTGAATTAACCCCATCAAAATCCGATTAATAATAAAGATTCTACAGACAAACATGTGAAAACACCCAATTTAACCCCTTTTGTCCCCTTTTCAAAAAACAGGTGGGGCCACAATTACCAAAACTAAGCCAAGCCTTCCTTTTGTACCAAAGAACCTTATGTTAAAATTTCATAAGGATTGATCTACTTGAACTAAAGTTATTGACCAAAAACTAAAGTGTCTACAGACGAGGAAGACAACGACAACGACGACAGCACCATACCAATATACGACCGCAAATTTTTTTGCGGTTGTATAAATTTTGCGGTCGTATAAAAATTAAACATGTGGTTAAAAGTAAATCAGCAGCAGAGTTGGACAGTGGAAGTGCCGTCTGGGCCCATGACAAAGAGGTCCATGATTGTAACCATGCTCTCTAATACCATGTTAAATTGATGATATAAATTAGTAAGTGACATATTTTAACAGTGAACCCTATGGGATATGCCATTCAGATCTCGTACTACTGTTTGTATTAGTCAAGGTAAAAAGGCCCTCCATACATCATTCCTTTAAAGTTTAGTTAAATTTCTTTATTATAGTATTAAAATCTGAAAAATTAATGAACTGGCAAGTACAAAAAAAGTTAACACAAGCTCACAGAGCAATTTGCCAGTTGTCATAAAAACTGCATGAAAATCGGACTAAAATAATTGAAAAGTCTGACATTCACTCTGTTTGGCCAACTTATCTTGTACACAGTGTGACATATGTTCACATACTATAGATTGGGAATTTTCCATGGAACACGATGAAGGAAATCTTGTCAAAATCTGATGAATAACAATAAATATTTGACAGCCAAATGTGTGAAAATGCCCAATTTGGCCCTTTTTTAAAAAATGGGCAAGGTCACAATTCCCTGAACCAATCCCAGGTATCCTTTGGGATACCTCAAATTGGAACTTAAGCCATTCCATGGAAACACAGTGTATACAGATGATGACAGTTCCAGTACCATACCATATTTTTTACAGCCATATACATGTAATTAAAAGTATTGAGTGGGGATTCCAATGGCAGCATAAGATTATGGAAAATGAATGGAATTTAAATGACTAAAATTAGAAAGGGAATTCTTGCAGTTTCATTGGCACCATAAAACCATTAAATTTAAATTTAGACCTGGGGAAGCCTAAAATTTTCCACTTTAATTTTCTTAATATTTTCTGTATTAAAACTACACATGTTCATGTCGACTTTCAGCAATTTTCAACAATTTTTACTGTCCTGTTTTATGTCTAGTGGTCATCAAAGATACCATGCTTCCTCAAATTATTTGGTCCGTTCAGGACTTGATTGTGGTGTGTAAATATTGGCTCTAATTAAATTTTACTTGATTTAAAATTATTTCAAATGCAAAATTCTGTAGTTTAGACATGTGCGAAAGTAAGCATGAATAATGATAGTACATTTAACTAGTTTGAACTGAAATACACAGGGTGTTCTGAATAATATAGGCTGAAATTTTTACTCTATTTTGATCATAATTAAACACTTCTTGTAAAAAATTCTGTCGTTTAATTTTCACCAAAAACTGAGAAAAGAAAGAAAACTAGCATATGTAAGATATATTAAAAGTTTAGAAAATTCTACCGTCCCATTTTTTCTTAATTTATAATAAAGTGGGTAAAAATCAATAAAATTGCTGAATCTGTGTAATAAATTACCTCCCGTGGAAAAAATCTGACTTTTACATATATTCATTATCTTTGGACAGCATTGCAAAAATGTAGAGTAAAATGCAGTCATCATAAATAACTGGATGTTGGGTATTTGTTCTCATTACAAAATTAATATTTATTTGCTGTGTAGAAAAATTTTTTACAATTTTAAAATTTTGATAATACCTATTGTAATGATTCTATTTGTTTGTGTAAGTAATAAAAAAGTGAAAAACAGAGTTATCTCCTCCTACCCCAGGTCTACCCCCTTAAACTATTACAAAATACCCTAATTGCAGTAACTTTCAAGCATGGATCATTTGATTTTCAGGAGGGTTTGTTTGGGACTTTTGCTCGAGCTTTGATATTTTTTTGGCCTCCTTCACGGAACAGATTTTTTTTTCCCAATACATACTATACAAAGAAAATTTATTGAGCAAGGTTTTTTTTCTGAATGGGCAAAGTGAGGGCAAGATTATTATTTTTTAACCAAAGTGCTGGTAAGGCCGTTGGTTTTTTATTTTTAGTTTTACAAACCCTCCTACCTTAAAAATTTGGCCCCAAAATTGAAAAAAAAAAATTTGCTTTGTGAATTTTATTATTTTTTTTCCTACCCTACAAAAATTTGGCCTATTAATCAATAAACTTCCTATTGTTTTAATCCAAATTACAGGTTTTTTGCCCAACCTCCATTTTTCTGCAATTTTATTTTTATTTTTTTTCCTTCCTCCACCCACCAACATTTTGGTAAAATTTTGTAAAACTAAAAATTAAAAAACAACGGCCTAAGAGAATATTTTCGGGGCAAAATTCTGGGCCATAAAAAAAAACAAAAAACCCCCTGAAAATCAAATATTTGGCGCCTTAGTTCTGCAGATGACAATTTGTTAACTTGTGTCTATTCATTGCATACCCGCGATTGCAGATAAAAATCAAATCAGTTTGAAGACTGGAAATCAAATATTAAAGGTAGAAGACCCGAAATAACCTGAAAGTAATGCCAAGTGCAGAGCTAAGGACAATCCATGAGGGATGCAGTGCTTATTTAACAAACCTCTAAACTCAAATTTTCAAATGTCTGTTTTCAGGCCAACAATACCAAAGATATGATAAACTTGGAGACTAACAGTCAACTGGCAGAGGCATTGACCTATGAAATAACAAAATATTGGTATATATTACAAAATAGAAAATATTTAATTGTGAATGGGGATTCAAACGGCTGCAGAAAACCAGCATATAAATATGCAACACTGCAAGTGCATCTTATGAATAAACAGTATTCATTGTAATCCTTAGGATTTGATAAATTTCAATAGCAACAAAAATCCAGTATTATAAAGATAACTGATAATCCAAATAACAGCATAAAACTTTTGTATATGATGAATCAACAATACTGACAGGGGATTTTAAATATTACATAAATTTAATACAAATAATAGATAAATGGCATTTAATTGCAGGGGATTTTAATGGCAGCATCAACCAGTGTATGCAATCACAAATAACAGAAAGCAAAAATAAATAATAATTTTATTACACATTGTAAAATGTAAAGTTTGTCAATGCTTATCATTTATATTCAAAAATAACAGTTGGAAATCGATTTATTTTAGTTCAAAACTCAAAATATCATGGTTTTAATCACATGTATATCTATATAAAATTCTAAGAATTTAATATAATGACTCACTGTCTGTATTTTACTCAAATTAAATTAAAAATTTTGCGAACAATATGGAGCCAAAATACTATCTCACATAGACAAAACATAGGAAAAATCAATAAAGTAATTTGAATGTGAAATTGACACATGAAAACAGAGTTATAAAAGTGCCAACGTTATAACATTTTTAAACCCTTGGAGGCTCAAACCAGGTTTGTTGTTCCCCTATCCATTATATATTTGTTCCTTTTACACTAAATGTACACTGCAATTTCAAAATTATTAAACAAAGTTTTTTTTAATCAATACAATCTTTTGGTTAGAGAAATTTTAGTGGGTAAGCATGGTAAGTAGACCTTCAAACACAAGTACTATTTTTGGCCTAACTGCTGTGCTTTCAAGTCAATAATTTGCAAAGTGAAAAACTGTAAGCAATCCTTGTGTTATGCCATGATCTTTTAAAAGTAAAGTATTAATAATCTGTCACTTTAGTTTTATTTGAGAAAAGATTATGTCATATTTTAATTTTCAAGTATTTTTTATACACATGTACTATATACTCAAACAACAAGAGCTGTCGCCGAATGGCAGCCAAAGATACCCCCCGCTCATTGAACCCTGAATCGATATGGTAAGTGCAAAATTAAGTTGGTGTGGACACAATACAGGTGCGGACACAGTACAAGTGTGGACACAATGATATAATCTTCAAAAAAAAACTTTTCACAAGGGTTCCAAAGAAAACACTCTGTCTAAATCAGACAAATATAAAATTCACCCTTTTCAGCCTATTTGACATTTTACACATCTACATATAGTGTTCTTCCTTTGTCTAAAGTTTCATCAAAATCCTTCAAGTGGATTAAAAGGAGTTGTGCATAAGAGGTAACCCATACATAGGGAATCAATGAAAACTCAAAGTTGAATTATCTCCCCTTCCTGGTTTCTGACAATAATTATATTCCTTCATGCACATCTCCATATAGTGTTCTTACTTTGTGTAAAGTTTCATTAAATTCTTTCAAGTGGTTTAAGAGGAGTTGCGCTTACGAGGTAACCCATACATGGGGAATCAACGAAAAGTCGAAGTTCAATTATCTCCCCTTCCTGGTTTTGAACAATAATTATATTTCTTCATGCACATCTCCATATAGTGTCCTTCCTTTGTGTAAAGTTTCACCAAAATCCTTCTAGTGGTTTAAGAGGAGTTGCGCTTACGAGGTAACCCATAAATAGGGAATCAACGAAAAGTCAAAGTCGGATTATCTCCCCTTCCTGGTTTCGGACAATAATTATATCTCCATATAGTTTCCTTCCTTTGTGTGAAGTTTCATCAAAATCCTTCAAGTGGTTTAAGATGAGTTGCGCTTACGAGAAGTGTGGACAGACGGACAGACAGACAGGGTGATTCCTATATACCCCCCAAACTTTGTTTGCGGGGGGTATAAATACAATACAATATCTCTAAGACAGGAGTAAACTTTGTACTTAGTATAAATCATTTTTTGCACACAAGAGGAGAGAAATTCATCAACGATTGGTACAACTGAACACAATTTGTAATATGGTTGTAATTGACAACAAAAACTTGTTATATCAAAGTTAAGCAATTATATCATAAATTCAAAGTAATTAACATGAAACAGGAAAAGTTACAGCTTCAAAAATGTAGCAAAGGCAATCATAAATGATATAACAAGTTTTTTACTGTATATCATAAAAAGCATAAAATAAAAAAAAAATAAAACATTCCAACACAAGCATTGTTTAAGCAAGAATGCTAAACAAAACACTGCACCCTATACAATGAAGAAAATTAACTATAAGTTGTAAGGCAATAAATCCTTCTAAAAGGTTTGTATCATTAAAGCATGCATGTCGAAACACTACCCCTTTGGGTCCAAGGACTCTGGTTTGTTTAGACTCATGATTGTTTTAAACTTTAGGAATATATAGATATACAACACAAGCATTGTTTAAGCAAGAGTGCTGAAAACCAGAGGCTCCCAGGAGCCTGTATCGCTCACCTGGCTTTCAGTTGCCACAAACAAGCTAACATTGTAAGTTATACAGTCGATCTTCAGTCTCTCAAAATTTGGTAGCTCGTCAAAAATCACATCTTGAACTGTATTTAAAGTCTGATAATGTTTTCCTATATTTCTTTGTTGGGCTTTTTTGACAAAAACATATTTGCTAAGGACAACCTTCAACACCAGTTTTGAAGTCGAGACATCATTTTGTAAATGGGGGTCAATGAACAATTTTCAACATCGGTTCTGAAGTCGCAACATCAATATCTATTTGGAAACCAACTTTCATTGAAATCAGACAATGTTGAATTATCCCGCCTTTTTTGGTGGCAGCTTTGAAAATGGTGGCCAACAAACAATTTTCAACACCTGCTTTGAAGTTGCAACATCAATATCCGTTTGGAAACCAAATTTCATTGAAATCGGACAATGTTGAATTTTCCTGCCTTTTTTGGCAGCCATTTGAAAATGGCAGTCAACAAACAATTTTCAACATCGGTTTTGAAGTAGTGACATCAATTCCCACTTGGATACCAAATTTCTTTGAAATCGGACAATGTTGAATTTTCCCGCCTTTTTTGGCAGCCATTTTGAAAATGGAGGTCAACGAAAAATTTTTAACATCAGTTTTGAAGTTGCAACATCAATACCTTTTTGGAAACCAAATTTCATTGAAATCGGACAATGTTGAATTTTCCCGCTTTTTTGGCGACCATTTTGAAAATGGCGGCAACGAACACTTTTCAACACGGGTTTTGAAATCGCTACTTCAATATCTATTTGGAAACCAAATTTCATTGAAATCGAACAATGTTGAATTTTCCTGCCTTTTTTTGGCGGCCACTTTGAAAATGGCAGTCAACAAACAATTTTAAACACCACTTTTCAAATTCACACCACATGGCAAACATTTTATCAATTTACACTTAACCTTCATCTTCTATAGTTTTGGATATAAAACACAAAAAATATGAAAATTTTGAAAATTCCATGAAAAAAGGGCAATAACTCCTACAAGGGTTTTTGGATTTTCTTCAAAATTTCAAGGTTGGTAGATCTTGATATGCTGTCAGAACCATTTTGCAATATACACTGACCTCTATCTGTTACACTTTTTGAAATAAAAATAAAAAATGCACAAATTTTGAAAATTTTACAGAAAAAGGGCAATAACTCCAAGACGGGTTTTCAGATTTTCTTCAAAATTGCATGGCAGGTAGATCTTGCTATGCTGATCACTTTTACCTCCATGTCAGATTTTTATATCTGTAATGGTTTTCGAGTTATTAGCCAAAAACTGCAATTTACCCCTATGTTCTATTTTTAGCAACGGTGGCCATGTTGTTTGACCTACCGCCTAATCGAACACAATTTTGAGAAGCCATACTCTGGTGATGATTCAGGCCAAGTTTGGTTACATTTGGCCTTGTGGTTTCAGAGGAGATTTTTGAAATTGTTGACAGACAGACAGATGGACGCCGGACGCATAGTGATGGCAAAAACTCACATGGCCTTTTAGGCCAGGTGAGCTAAAAAAACACTGCACCATAAAATAAAGATAATTAAAGATAAGGTATATGGCAATAAAGCCTTCTAAAATGTTCGTATCATTAAAATATGCAGTCCAAACAGTACCCCTTTTGGTCCAAGGACTCTGGTCTGTTGAGGCTTGTGATTATTTTAAACTGTCAAGTATATAAAGATATTGATGTAAGGGAACACAAAAATGTTTGGTTTAGAAAGTTTGCCACTTAGAAAAGGACTCTTCAAGTAATATACATAGTACTTTTATAAAAGGGGCCACCATAAACATAATTTTTTGTATGCGTTTCTTCGTTGCAAGTCTCCAGTTACCTCTACCAACAATCAAATTTTCGTCAAAGTACCTATGAGCCCACCTAAATCCATTATTTCTAGGACAACCTTAAGGTTTTGTTGAGACATGCTTAAAGTTTAGTCTGAGTTAAGTTTAGACAGTTTCACAGTACTATGTTTAATGATTACATATGATGGAAATGGTTAAGAATAAGTAGCATGATATGAAAAAGAGTCACTCTAAAGTGTGTTACTTATGTCTAGTGCTTCAAACTCTGTATTGGCGTCATACAATAATATATATGGTTCATAACATTTGACTAGAAAAATACATAATTATAAAGAGCTACCAGTACCCCAAAAAAATAATACAAAAAGAGTAAGACTAGGGATAATTCATATGAGTTGTAATGAAAAGGTGGTCAACATCCAATATTACAAAGGTATTTCATGGATACCAATTTTCAATTTTTACCTTTTTATTTTAAAATAATGCAAATTTTGATGAGAACTGATATGCAAATATCATTTGTAAATACCAAATTTATATTAAGTCTGTCCTACAGATCCCAACTTCCTTTGAAATTTAAGGTAGTAGGCCTTGGTAAAGGGATATAACCCTTTAAATCAGCAAGGAGTTTGAAACAGGCAATTTCATTGATGCATTTTAAGCATTAATGTGAAAAAGAATTACAAACATCTATGTTACTTAAAAGATTGAATTGATCAAAACAAACATACAAATGATTTTTTAAGAATTATGTCCCTTAACCTAGGTCTACCTGTAACTAAAACTGTGTTGTATAACCATCAGGTTACTTTAAAGAAGATTTTTTTTTATAAAATTAAAATTTAAAAGATTTCAATTACCACTGATTGTCCTTAAATAAATTGATAATTTCTTGAATATCCACATTCTTGGTATGAGAGAAGGACAAAGAAAAGAAAAAAAATTGGTATTTCCTGAATTAAAATGAATTGAATTAACAATACAGGCATATATACCCCTAAATAACAGTAACAAAATTGCAAGCATTATTATCATGTTAAGACACCTTTAAAGGGTAAAAGAAACTTTAAATAAGATACTGCCAAATATTTTGACATAATTGGATCTTTATCAAGGATCAGAAAATATATACACAAGAATTAGATAATAGATGAAGAGGTCAAAAGTAAACTCTTAATCAGATGTACTTTGAAAAGATTATGAATAATAGCAAGCTGGAATTAACTTTTATATCCATGAAATGATTAAAAAGTGGTCTTTAAAACAAATATGGAATTGAGGACAATAATCATTTCCATGCAGAAGTATATATAGAAGTTTTATCACTTTACAGAAAACAAGAATTTCTACAAGATGTGCTCAAAACATATAATATCTGTTCCTAAGTGACCTTATAACCCTGTTCAACAATATTGAGATCTTTGGTGGAAAAACCATAATTTTGTCCATTAAAATACAACTTTGATTTTTCATAGAATTTGAAATTTACATAATTAAAGTGTCAGAGACAAATAATTCTATCTATAAATATTTCAATATCACTGTGCCACAACTTTGATATACTAGTACTTGGTACATGAGGAAATATAATTTACACTGAAACTGAATTGTAGAATCTATTAAGTTTTTGTGCCAAAGATCTCAATTTTTCTTCTAATATTTAACAAAAAAACTTCTGTGTCTATGGTTTCTTTACAAATTACTATCACAACTAAAACACCATCTGTACTAGTATACTCCTTATGCTGTTAAACAGATTTACAAGACCCAGGTAGTACATGATAATCCAACCTTCCACATATGTCAATTGTAAATATAAATAAAAATATATATAATTAAATATAACAAACTATACAACTAAGTTACATCAAATTATTTTGGCAACTATGTTGTACTATATTTATAAAACATACAACAAACCAATAAATATGTACAAAAAGTTTCAATTTAAACATGACTCCTGTTTTTCATTACCTGAGACTTGTACATGTACAACAAAATAAATTTGTATTGACCAACAATCTCACATTTGATAGCCAATACACATACATTGTATCACTCCACACTATTGGTACCTGATTTGTATATCATTAATTGTCCGTCAGTGAAAGATTGAATGACCTCTGTTGCAGGTAAAATTTGACCCAATTATCCAAGTTAAGAAATGATGAATCCAAAATGGCACAAATTAAAAGGGAGCATTTTCTTGCAAAAAAAAAAAAAAAAAAAACACCCCAAAAACTACCAAAATTAATTGCAGTTGGAGTTAACATGTGTTATCATCTCATGTTCTTTTACTCCATATCCTTTTGTAAAATACCAAAACGCATGTTTAATTTTCGTAATGAAATAGGAATTCCCTAATTTCTGCCATATTTTCACATTTGCTGCATAGTGTTAGAAATATTTGTTTCTCCTCTCTAGAGAGAATATTTTTCTCGGCAAATAATTGGATGAAATTCAATTATGATGTCAAACATGTTTGTTGTTTTCCGACATTACCATTGTGACGTTGTGAAAAAAAAATGACTATGCCTGATGACATCACGCTTTAAGAGCACATTTATTTCAGATCATCAGAAAAGGGGGTATGTTTTTGGCTAAAATCTCCTTGAAATCAGTAGAGAAATAAAATCCTCAACCGTATCTCGTGAGAAACGATGTTTCTTCACTCTGGTTAATTAAATCTTCAAATATTTTAAACGCTCGGCAAGCCTCGCTTTTCAGAATTTGAAAATTTAACTATATCTATCGTAGTATATATCATGTTGTAATTTTCAGTAAAAGTATTTTAGTTGGGTTTATCTAAGACCAAGAAAGACCATTTTTGTGAAATGTATACCATGTGTTCACTTGCCTTTCGCTTACATGACTTACAATCATTGTGGACTTATTCAGTTTGTGGGTCAATAGTATGGCCAAGTTTAATCATATATGAATTCTTTATACCCTGGCTATTATCACAGTATAAAATAACAAGATGTGTTTGTGAAACACTACATATGCCCCCAGGTTCTACAGTAAAATATATGAAAATACTAAATTTTACCCCTTTTTGACCTCTGTGACCTTGACCTTTGACCCATTTTTTTGCATAATACACTTGCCAAGTATTAAAAGTCTATCTTACATAGTTCAAAAGTTGTTTACACCCAATTTAACCCCTTTATTCTGAAACAGATGAAGCCCCTTTGGGCCTTTTGTTTATTGAAATGATTTAAACTGTTAAGAGTATCCCTAAAACATGCTATAAGAAACCTACAGAAAAATACTGCATCAAGATCCAACAAAAAATATAAAAAAATCATTTTTTTCTGTTTGTCCCCCTTTGGAGCTCTTGTTTCTCAAAAACAGTAAATGCTACCTCAAATCTGTTGACATAATGCAGTTGCGCAATTTTATTAGCAGTAACATGAAACAAACCCTGTCTCAATAGGATAATTAATAAGGATTCTACAGTCAAATATTTGAAAACAGCCAATTTCACCCCTTTTTAACATCTGTGACCTTGACCTTTCACCTGACCTAATTTTTTTGCATACTTATGTTCCTTTTGACTAGACCTATACACCTGCCAAGTATGAAAAGTATACCTTATATAGTTCAAAAGTTATAGGAAAGGTTAAAGTTTCAGATGCACAGACAAACAGAGAAACAGACAGACAGACAGACAGGACAAAAACAATATGCCCCCAGATCCTTTTCTGAAGCAGAATTCCCCTTCACAGTGAAAAATATATTTACAGCAAGTCTCTTTCTAATTATTAAGAGAATATTCAGCTTACTACTATATGCAAGACACAAAATAGTCAAAATAAAAGAAAGAATATATGGCTTTACAAAGTACCGGTAAATGTAATTATGATAAACTTTATCATACCTTTATAAATGCCTTACACAACTGTAGAACACATGAGTAAAATTGACAGAGTTCATTATCTTAAACTAAACATAGATAATTATAGAACACTAATAAATAATAGAACACACAAAAAAAAACTTTTGGGAAACACTAGCACTAGAACTTTAATATTAAACACATAACAAAAGACAAGGAAGTCTTTGAATAAATTAAGGTTATTCTCCAAAACTTTTTACCCTTGTTTAAGGCTACATTTTTCAAAATTTAAATCACGATTCACCAATACATTTGTAAATACTTTGTGGGATGTCAAAGATATTTCTTCTAAAAAAAAAAAAGTAGTTGATGCTAAAACTTGTACATAACATTACTACAGCACAAAAAATGAAACTTAATTATCAATTTCTATCTTAATCTTTAATAAAGGGCTACGCCGAGTGCAGCATGATACGACCGCAGCATGTCAACCACTGAAATTTGGGCAAGTGTAAACTAAAATTAATGTGGACACAGTAATTTGGTGGACACAATAAGGACCTTGTTACAGAAATTAACTGGACACAAACTAGTGAAAATAAAAATTAGCTCTTTTAATCCCTTATTACTAGGATATTGTAAGAGCTAAGAAATTCTGTTGACTACCATCAAGAAAAATCCAAAAAAAAAAATCAGGTTGAAATCCAATGAAAAATAAAGATTTCACATATTTTGAAGTATTGCAATTTGGCCCCTTTGACCCATTATAGCTTGGAAACCAAAGAGCAATGCAAAATATACTGCCATATCACTGGAACATGTAGAACAATCCAAAGATAAAAATCCCACCAAATTTAATGAAAAATAAAGACTTTACATATTTCTAATGATTGCAATTTTGACCTCTTTGAACCCCTTATACCTCGGAAATGGTAAGAGCTACATCAAATCTGTTGACATACTGCTGAAAGCTTACATTGAGAGGAATCCAAAGAAAAAAATCCCATCAAAATCTGATGTAAACTAAAGATTTTACACATTTCTGAAAATTGCAATTTTGGCCCTTTTGACCCCTTATAGCTCGGAAACGGTAAGAGCTATGCCAAATCTGTCGACATACTACTTAAAGCCTACAATGAGAGGAATCAAAAGAAAAAAATCCCATTGCAATTGGATGAAAAATAAAAATTTTAGGTAATCCACATGTTTTAAATTTTTGCCCTGTTGGGCCTCTCATAGATTGGAGAAGGAACAAGTTATCAAAAATCTAATGGTGCAGCGCTATATTAATTTTTCATAAGAAATCCACTGCAAAAAACTGCATCAAAATCGGACTAAAAATAAAAAAATTAAATTTTTGAAATTGGCCCCCTTTGGGCCCCATATATCTCGTGAACGGTACATGCCACACGAAATCCGTTGGTATACTACTGATTGGAAATTTCGTCAGGAAGACACTGAAAGAAATCCCATCAAAATCTGATAAATAATCAAAGCGTCAAAACGCAGTATTACTGTTTTCTAGCTTTATGATTGCATGCAAGCAAGAAATTTACAGCTTTATACTATACATAGTGTTTTTAACTAGAGTAGGGGCAGTAAAAAAAATCAACAGAAGGTTTTTTT
>MJUU01026332.1:82114-106722 GCA_002080025.1 Modiolus philippinarum
GTTCCGAGTTTATTTTTTTTCCAAATATAGAAATTTGTGGTCAAAGGACCGTAATTTCAATGGACTGGTTAGTCGTGATACATAACGATATGAGTGACTACGATTGCTGGATATACTTCTAATAACGTCTCTCAAGTCTTAAAAGTTTTAAAATATCCACCGGTATTGATTATCACAGGCTCAGCTGTCCTGTCAACGTATATTTGTTCTGTATTATAACAAAAGTTCCTTTGGAACAAATTGACATAATATTTCTTACTTTTGGAACAATTGTTATATAACGTTTATTCCGTGAGGAACAAATACTATTATATTTGTTCCATTTGAAACAAATATTCTACTTTATCCTTTATCCTTTGGAACAAATATTATGCACATGACATACAACCACGTGGAAACATCATGATAGATGTAATCCCGATTTTGATTGGCTATTGATCGACACGTGATTTTCATCCGTTACATAAACGCAAAAATGTAAACAATACATTTTTTAGCGTAGAATTTCTTGCAAATCTCGTTTTTCCTCTAATTTCGTTTCACGACCGTAAAATCGCTTAAAAGCACACATGATTTGTCAAGGTTGACAGGTATTTTAGCAATATATTGCCTTTTTGTGATCAGTAAACATCAGGTATCTTTCTTTACTCGTAGTGATATCGGGCGCTAAATTCTAGAGTTTATACGAACGTATATTTTGTAGTTCCCGGAAGTCATGTAAACAAAACAATATGGCTTCAAGCCGATCGCAAATTACTGTTTCGAAAACAGTAAAATAAAGATTCTACAGTCAAATATGTTAAAACATCAAATTTAACCCTTTTTGGCCCCTTTTTTCAAAACGGGTGGGGCCACAATGACCAAAACTGAGCCAAGTCTTCCTTTTGTGCCAAAGAACATTATGTTAAAATTTCATAAGGATTGGTCAACTTAAACTAAAGTTATTGACCAAAAACAAAAGTGTCTACAGACAACGACGATGACAACGACGACGACGACAGCACCATACCATTATACCAATACAAAAATTTTTGCGGTCATATAAAAATGAAACAGAAAACTTTAAAAAATTTTGGTATAATGGAAAGCTAGGGCAATTAGTTAAGCATGTCAAAGGAATTGTCATTAAAAAAATTCTCTTTGCATTATACTAGTTCATTTTAAAATTGACGGCGTTAAGGCTACAGAAACCAGGATATTTAACAATATTCAATGTAATCTGTAAAATGCATTTAGTGTTCCTTGATGACTGGAATAGTTTGAACTTTCATCCCAACAAAACTCTTTTGAGCATCTCTTTTGCATTATCCTCTTCGTCAGTTTCTGTATCGCTGTTTACAACACATGGAACAGTTCGACATTTTGGCGAGCACAAGTACTGTAATAATGGAAGACGATATTTTCCACAGAAGTCCACAAATTTCACGTTCTCAACACGGGATGAAAAATATACACCTATAATGACAAAAAAATGTTACAACATATAAAAAAGAGATGAATTCAACATACAGATCATTTTTTAAACAGGAATAAAGATACATATATAAAAAGGGTAGATTTTACATGCAGTAAACATGGTCAAGGCTTATCCAACATAAAGCTGAAATACTGGCAAAAGTCGAAATGACGCGCATGTGATCAATCTCACAACCATCTTACCACCTTTGTACATAACAACATGGTAATGCATGCTTGCAATTATAGAGCAACATCTCAACTTAAGGTACATGTATTCTTACATAAAATGAAAATAATAAGTTTTCTTCCATGAAATGAAAATTATAATTGCTTATATATATTGGTAATCATCATGATATCTTGACAGCATTTGGAACAGTGAGCTACAACCACAACATTCTCTATTATATACACATGTCAATGTATATAGACAAAATTTGTTATATTGACTACAGCATGTACATTGTCATCAATCTGACTACCAAAATACATAGTAATAATACATGTACAAAATGTACATGTAGCTGTGCATGCACTACTGCTGAAAGTGGTATTAACTCATATGTGATCAATCTTGTAATGTGAAAACTGAAAACAATAATCCAAATTTGTCATGTATCACTGTTATCGTGTTGAGAGTAAGTCTATTTGTTCATTGTTATCAAAATTTGCTTACATTGTACTAGTATAGCCAGAAATGTAACAATTCTTCTACAATTTCATTACATATGTTTTAAGTTCTAATATGGACTTCCAAATGTTTAGGTTTTATCTGCACTGACGAGACATAAGTTGTCGAAATGCACATATGCAGAAAATATATTAACCATAACTTCGGTATTTTTGTTATTTATAGTAAACATGTATGGGTCAAATGATAATATTCTACTTTTCTACATGAACCTCCATATCAATGTCTGATTTTGGCATGAAAAATTCAGAAAAAAATGTAAGGCCTGAAATAGTTATACATGTAAGAATTATTGTTACCTTTGCATTTTGGATTGACACATCTGCGGCATGAATCCAGGTAATTCAGCAAGTTTTTAGGAAGATCTGCCTTATTGTATTTTACCCTCTCAATTTTAATAATTCTTCCTGATAGTTCTAATAAAGAAGGCGGTTCATAGACCATATCTTGAACAAACTTTACAACTAATGGGTTATTTCTTAGACTAAGTTCCACTAAATTTAAAGTTACTATTTCTGGTGGCAGAGTTGCTATATTGTTGTTGTGCAAACTTAGAGATTTAAGACACCTCAAATTGATCAATGTTGGCGGTAAACTTTGAAGCTGGTTATCACAAAGTATTAAGGAAGTTAAACTATGCAGGTGTCCAATTTCAGCAGGTATTTCTGATAACCTGTTTCCACCAAGATACAGAATTTCTAACCTACAAAAAGAAACATTTACATTATGAGAAAGCACACATTTTTACATGACAATGAATGCATAATTTTCACAAATTATGTATAAATTCATAAATATTCCATTAACTTTGTTTATTTCAGGGTAAATACAAAATCTATTAAATACTCATTATTTATGAATGGAGAATTAAGCAAGAGAGGTAATCAATGAAGTTTATACATGTACATGTTATAAAAATGGTAGTATGTTGATTATTGGTAGTCGTATAAACAACACCTGTCGTAATGACTGCCCCAATCAACCCAAATTAATCAGACTAATTCATTTGTTTACATGAGTACTCTAAGCCGGCCTGTGTTGATTGATTGTTTATTACTAAATTCTTGGGGACAATTTTAGAATCATTTAAAAAAAAAAACTGTTTAATAAATACTTTTAACAATGCTCCGATACATATGTTTATTTCTATTTAACACACCTCTTGTATCACTTTCAAGTGACTGAGGACTACTAGCTATAAATAGGAAATTCTGTATACCATTGTAACTTTGTCAGAATAAAGTCTTTAACTGTTAATTGACATAAAATCAAATTTATTATCAACAGACTTGTACGATAATTTTCAGTTTGACAAAATACAAGTGATGGAGGTTTGTAAATGAAATTCTAACAAAATGGCACTGGGGCCTTGTCAAAAAGGGCAACAAGTCTGCACTTGATGAAAAGGCGCTGACGTCAAGAAAAAGGGCCTGCATTTTGTCAGAAGATTTATAACTACTGACCATGCTGACTTGGGCAAAATCAAAATCATGTTTACATTTGATAGTTTTGGCTTTAAACTGTTACTGTATACCAACTTAATTAAACTCACTCAGACAACACATTTCCTTAAGAAACAAGGGTCAGATAGTATGAAATAACCAGAGGAATATATTGAATATGCTAACTCTGTCTGGAACCCGTATAAGAAAAAACATGTAACAGCACTAGAAAATGTACAACGAAGAGCGACAAAGTTGATACCCGGGTTCAAGGACTTGAGCTATGAAGATCGACTGCTCCCAGCACTAGCGTATCGCAGAAAACGAGGTGATATGATTGAAACCTTTAAATTAGTATCAGGAATATATATGAATATATTACCCTTTATTTAGGGGCCAACTCCGACCTGCCGTTGGGTGTGGGGTTTCCTCACCGTTCACTGAGGATCTTATGGTGGCTTTGAGTTGTTATTACTCCCTTTTGGGTCGTTGTCTCTTTGACACATTCCCCGTTTCCCTTCTTTTTCCTATGATACCAGCTTACCTCCTTTACTAAAATCGATGTACAACATTTCAACTAGAGGCAATGGTAAACTAGAGGCTCAGAGACTGAGCCTGTAACGCTTCTATGCCATGCATGACCAAAAATTATCATGTTTTTTACCAATGGGGCAGGGTGTTTAGGTATGTTCTCAATTAGAACCCCTGTGTTTTGTCTGATCCTATTGAAATGAGTAATTTTTGCAAAGGACCTTCTATACATTTCGTATAATTTGCTTTAATTGTTTTGAGAGAAGATGAAGAAAAGGATGGTTTTCTCATACTAGGCTCCGATGTTAAACTATGTTCTGCACTTGAGGCAATGTTTTTTGTCGCATTGAAATGAAATGTGCAATTTTTGTAAAGTACCTTCAGTCATCATTCCTGTAAAGGTAGGTTGAATTTGCTTCAGTGGTTTCAGAAGAGTACATGAAAATGTGATTTTCCCATAGGGTCCGATGATAAACTATGTTCCGTGCTGGCAGCCATGTTTTCAAACGGATTGTAACGAAATTAGCCATCTTTGTTAAGGACCTTCTATTCATCCTTCCTGTAAAGTTTGGTTGATTTGCTTCTGCATTTTCAAAGGAAAAGATGAAAATGTGATTTTTCCCATAGGGTCCAATGTTAAACCTAAGTTCCACACTGGTGGTCATGTTTTTCATTGGATCATAATGAAATGAGCATTCGTTGTAAAGGACCTTCCATACATCATTCCTGTAAAGTTTGGTTGGACTTACTTCAGTTATTTCAGAGAAGAAGATGAAAATGTGATTTTCCCATAGTGTCCTATGTTAAACCATGTTCCATGCTGGCCGCCATGTTATTTATCGGATCAGAATGAAATGAGCAATCTTTGTTAAAGACCTTTAGGTCATGATTCCTGTAAAGTTTGGTTCAATTGGCTTCAGTGGTTTCAGAGCAGAAGATGAAAATATGATTTTTCCCATAGGGTCCAATGTTAAACCTAAGTTCCACGCTGACGGCCATGTTTTTTATTGGATCGAAACAAAATGAGCAACCTTTGTAAAGGACCTTCTATACAACATTCCTGTAAAGTTTGGTTGAATTTGCTTCAGTGGTTTTAGAGTAGTAGATGAAAATGTGATTTTCCCATAGGGTCCTATGTTGAAGCATGTTCCGTGCTGGCGGCCATGTTTTTCGTCGTATCGTAACGAAATGAGCCATCTTTTTTAAGGACCTTTAGTACATCACTATTGTCAAGTTTGGTTCAACTGGCTTTACCCGGTTTAGAGCAGAAGATGAAAATATGATTTTTCCCATAGGGTCAAATAATAAACTTAAGTTCTGCGCTAGCAGCCATGTTTTTTATCGGATCGAATCAAAATGAGCAACCTTTGTTAAGGACCTTCCATACAATATTCCTATTAAGTTTGATTGAATTTGCTTCTGTTATTTCAGAGAAGTAGATGAATATGTGATTTTCCCATAGGGTCTTATGTTAAACCATGTTCCGTGCCGCCATGTTTTTCATCAAATCGGAAGGAAATGAGCAAACTTTGTTAAGGACCTTAAATACATCACTCCTGTAAAGTTTGGTTCAATTGGCTTTGGCTGTTTCAGAGCAGAAGATAAAAATCTGATGTTTCCCATAGGGTCCTATGTTAAACCTAAGTTCCGCACTTGCAGCCATGTTTTTTATCAGATCTAATCTAGCTGAGCAATTGTTGTAAAGGACCATCCATACATCATTCCTGTAAAGTTTGGTTGAATTTGCTTCAGCGGTTTCAGAGAAGTAGATGAAAATGTGATTTTCCCATAGGGTCCTATGTTAAACTATGTTCCATGCTGGCAGCCATGTTTTTTATCGGATGGAAACAAAATGAGCAACCTTAGTAAAGGACCTTCCATACATCATTCCTGTAAATTTTGGTTAAATTTGCTTCAGTGGTTTCAGAGGAGTAGATGAAAATGTGATTTTCCCATAGGGTCCTATGTTAAACCATGTTCCGTGCTGGCAGCCATGTTTTTCCTCGGATCGGAAGGAAATGAGCCATCTTTGTTAAGGACCTTAAGTACATCATTCCTGTAAAGTTTGGTTCAATTTGCTTCAGCCTTTTCAGAGCAGAAGATGAAAATGTGATTTTTCCCTTAGGGTCCAATGTTAAATCAAAGTTCTGTGCTGGCGGCCATGACTTAAATATTTATTAGTTTATTAGACACTTGGGAATTACTAAAACTTGTGCAGAACCTATTGATATGCTTTGATTTTCATACATTACTATAAATAAAAATGTAATTTGATTAGGCATTATTCTGGTCTGAGGAAAACACTTTTAAGTGATGCAGAGTAGCTGTAATAACACCCTTCTATTATTACAGGCATACTTTTCCTGTAATAACATATGTATATTTTGCAATATTGGCAAACTATGAAAAGTCCTATGATTTTAACTCCTAGCATGCTGATAGACAATAATGGTAATAATAAAATGGTATACATTATAACAAAACTATGACTGCATAATGCCTATTTGAAGCATGTAACATACATATGTTATCAATTTTTTCCCTTAGTAATAACACATGCATGTTATTTTTCTGTAATAACTCATACAGGTTAGATACTTGACTGATGGATGTCAATAATATGTACTGGTATGAGTATGTTTCTTTATTCAAATTTCGTTTCGCTTAAGAATCCGTATTTTTATTTCATTTCGTTTAACGATCGGTATTATCAAAATGGTGGACATGAGTGAAAATGTAAATGTTTACACTGAAATCGGTCAATATTTCCGTTCTTCGTTTATTGGTTCATCATAAAAAAATGTTTTTAGAGGAATCTAAATGAATTTTCTCATTACGCATCGTTGTGGTGGATTTGAAATCCTAGTTTGACAAAAATTTTAACTTGTCCTGACAGACAAGTGACTTCTGAATTTCACTTGTCTGACAGACGTATCCACTTGTCCCGGGCAATCGGACAAATGGTATTGTAGAGGCCTGAATTAAAAGGACAGGTCTACAGTGGCCATGCAACTTAAGACTACATAATCTTGAAAGCTATTAAAACTCCTCAAAGCAACCTGGAAATATGTTAATCAATGATATAATCACATGTATCCGGATTTGATACATTACCTGCTCATGTCCCTGATCAGCCCTGTAACTGATTCAATGGCATTTCCACCCAAGTACAGGGCTTTCAAACGAGGTAGTTCTGTAAATTGTGGAGGTAACTCATTAAAGTTATTGGCACCAAAATTCACTACTTCAAGTGAGCGTAATTTGCTAAAATCCTTTGGAATAGATTTACAAGTCAAATCGTTGTTTTTAGCTATGAAAGTTCTCAACTGCTTCAAAAAAATAACTGAATCACTGATTTTGAATAAATTATTGTTACTAATGTCCAGTGTGATCAGATTCGCAAAAACACTGATTGACTTAGGGAGAGTGTTTATGTTGTTATGATGCAGACTAAGTGCCCTGATGGATTTGGCACGCTCAAATAAACAGTCTGGTATTGTTGTCAAATCCCCATATGATAAATCTTCAGCTCCATCACTCAAATATTCACTTTCGGACGACGAATTTGCTGACATATATTCTGCCATTCCACCTTCTTCTACGCTAAAACATTGGCCTTTGTCTCATTGTAAGATTTCCATGAAGTCAGCTGTTTTGTTCCAGTTTATGTCACAAATAATGTCACGTTTTACAAAGCCTACCCAAGGTGAAGGTCGTCTATAATTACTCAACAATGCCAATGTGCCCAATATTCGCGAGAAATGGATATTGAATAAGCCCTACAACATTTTCTGGCATTTCTTTTAGTCGTTAGACCCAAACAAGATAAACCCCAAGGTGTACTACGACCTTAAAGTAAAATTAGGTTATTCGGACCCACTTTCTCGCCACGTTCGTAACTCGTCCCTTATAATTGGGAACAGAAGACCTTAAAGAATCCACAACAAATAGGACGGAAATAGAAGCAAAATGGAGAAAGAGGAAAATTCTACAAATAAACGAGTTATAGATAAATAAATAAATAGACTCTATGCATATAGGTCGTGATGTCACAACATCGAAATTTTTACCTGTAGACCCTTTTGGTTGTATTAGCATTCAAAATTTTCAAATTATTCAGAGGAAATTTAGAAAATATGAAAATCTCGAGGGTTGTTAGTCATTTTACAGATACCAGATCGGATTTGTATGTAAAAAATTATGTTAAAAATCTGTTCAATAACTAAACAATGCATGTGTACAAGAAGTGTCAACAGAAGAACAGGTAAACAAAGAATATATATAAGTTAAAAAATGTTCTTAATAAACATTAGGCCATGGGCTGAAATCACTTTCCGTGCACCCCACTGATCTAGACCGATTCTTTTTCAGTCCTCCTATAACCCCACTTCAAAATAAAATATGTTAACACGAAAATAACCTGCACGCATAGACAGTATAGGGCCACTTTTTATAGTACACCACGAAAAATTCCTGTATTTTCGTTTTAATCTAAGTTTCATCTTTTAAGCTCCATAATTATTTAATGATAAGTATATATGTACTGAAATTTGGTACCAAATTAAAGGTAATTTAATGATTTAATATCCTTTACAATAAATCAGGTTTGGGCACTTAACGCCATTTTTATGATCTGGGGATACAAAAAATACATCCCTCCCCTGCAAAAAAAAATTGCGAAAATGACAATTTTAGGCTGCCAATTCCTTTCAATTTCTTAAACAACTCTCGTCATTTGATTTAGTTTTTATGCCTAACTTATCAGTTATAATACAATGTTGGAAATTAAAACCATTAAAGTCCATAAAAATTTGATTTTCGGTTATACATTTTTTAAAAAATGGGAATTTTCGGAAATTTAGATTTTTCCCAATTTCGGCTTTCTGACTTTATGGTCTTAAAAATCTGAATGTATATTTAATAATTGCCGATGTACTAATGATATATGATATGTAAGCAACAACAAACAAACAAACATTTTATTTACAATCCTCAGACATCAATTACAATGTACAAGAGGTCAAATAACATTACACAATATAAATATAAATAGATAACATGGTGAGTTGGTTGTACGTTAACAGCTAGGTAGGTAATATTAAAAACAACAAAACAAGCATAAATACATATCGAGTAGGCCGAATAATACAAGATGTAGACTGTGTAGAACATATATTGCCACGTGGATTATTGATTCAATGAGAATTGAAAGGTGTATGGAAGTAATTCATAAGAATAACAAAATACGCGCAATGTTTCAATTGATGGACAAATACTAAATGAGGTTAAAAAAATAAATAAATGTAAAATTGTGACATTCAAGGAAAACACACATGGCAATACTGAAGAAAACATTTCTGTCGGGTGGGTAAGTATATTAGTATATCAATTTTTCAAGTTTTATTTGATATGCCGGAATATTTATATGTTATTTCATTTCATATACCGATGTATTTATATCCAATGTATTATATGATGTATGTACCAATCAAACAAATTTATTTAATTAGGGAATGATCAGCTCTGTTTCAATTTGAAAAGAAACGGGCAGGCGTATTGGGCCGATTTGTCTGGATTGATAGATTTGAATAACTGCAACATCAGAGGCTTAGAAAGCATGTGCTGCAGTTATACAAGCCTAGCAGCAATCCAGTACAAAACAACGCCTACCAGTCTCTTTCCAATATACGACATTCATAATTTATATTATAATGGGATATATAATAATAATAAATATTCTTTATTTAAGAATGTAATAATAAATTCAGTTACTTCTGAGGGAAAAGATGAACGCGTTGCGCCGTTATGTCTGGATTGATAGGCCTGCAGAACTGCAGTCTCAGAGGCTTAGAAAGCATGCAACAAATCGTGTGCAAACATTTTAGTTTCGGACGTAGTGTAGGTTCAGAAATGTGAAAAAATAGCAACCTTCCCCATAAAAATTAAGGGAAAATATGAAATATTCAGGCTCTAAATGATTAACTGAAAATGTTTGGAATTCTAGTGTGTATTTCACTAAAGCTGATATACAGAAGATCATTTAAGTAGATTTAAACTTTTTAAGAGGTCTCTTTTTGACTCTTCTGCTCAAAATTGTATGCAAAATGGGACATACTAAGCTATTACCGACTTTTTTTTTAAGGAAAAGTAACTCTGTAATTCAGATATCAACTGGTTAACGTGAATTGCACTGGTACCTGTGTAGTATTTAACGAGTAAATGATAGTGATTGTCATGGTATATATCATATCATTTAAAAAAACATTTTAAATGTTACATAAGGTTAATAGAATATAACAATTAAAAGAATAACCTATCTAAATCATTATAAAATGATAATTGGGACTACACGTAACAAAAAATAAGCGAATGCATATACGTCCTTGCTTCAAAATACAATTTATCATAGTTGTTGACTACACAACACACAAATTTGTTACATACGTGGTGCATGCATCATCATCAGGTCATTTCTTACGTTATTAAGCTACAGGTATCACAGGTGAAAATTGTTCATTGGCACAATCAACATCAGGGGTGGCTGTCAAAGTGTCATAAAATAATTGAACCATAAACAGTGTGCTCTATTCAATTTTTTTAAAGATTTTATTGTATTTTAAACAGTTATAAAGTATTTGTATTTCAAAATATTTACAGACAAAATAATATTTCACACAATTAAAATTGCTAGGTCATCACAATATAGCTGTCGCCATATTGTCTGGTGTCTTGTGTAGAATAAGTGAAAATGGCGATTTTCAAATAGATTTTGACGAGAGAAGATCTGTATCTTAAGTGAAAAGAATTACTCCGAGGGATAGCCTATTTTATCTATTTTCACCACATATAATTAGTTGTACAAATTAGAAAGTTGTATTAGTTCTCTCGCAATTCAGTTCTAAGAAGGGAATACTTCACAGAAAATACGATATTTACAATGCCTTAAATAGAGAATACTCGTGAAAATACTTGAATTTTTAGAATAAATTTTGACGAGACTAAACCTCTTCCGATTCTCATAAAAATTATACCGAAAGAAAGAGAAATTTATGTGGAATAAGCACATAGTTTTACATTTTAAAGAACGCAATTCTAAATCTTGGTATTTTCTATTTTCACAAGCTATCGTTATATTTCTATGTACAAAATACGACAATCCACAGGTAGCCACTTCCAGTCACGTAACTGATCGATGACGCTAATAGTTTTTCAGAATTTCTGCTGTTTTGACCTTGAGATGCAAATACGTCATGAAATTGATATATAACTAGAAAATGATGATTAAGTATCCTTTCATTATCTAAGCCATAAGAAAATATGTTTTTAAACATTTTAGACTAACTATGTCTCATAAATTACAAACATATTACCCCTTACCACAACAATTCAACACAATTAAATTCATTTTATTCAGCTTGAAAAGCTTAAACATTGTATAAAGGTCCGGTAACATATCATTTCAAACACTAAAATACACAGAGACTCCCGTATGTCACAAATAAGATCATTTTCGAGGTTTATGGGCTGTTATACAACAATTCAACTTTTAATTTTGTAAAATTCCGAAATGCCGAAAATTCCCATTTTTCGCAAAAATCGCCCAAAATATACAATTTTACCCATATTTTGGCGTTAAACTTGCATATAGCGATATATAAAATGCATTTAATAAAAAAGAAAGTAAAACATTAGTATGTTTTGTTCATATATATGCACAGACAGGCATATTCTGGGGATTTTAAAGCATCAACGTATTGGGGATATAAATTGTAAAAATTTGGGTTCTTTGTAAAGCTCATACAATAAGCAATCATTTGATACATCGTTTTAATAACTGTGAAGCATTTGTGAAGCAACTGAAAGAAAAACTTGAACGAAAAACGAAATTTCGGTAGTTGGATCTAAAAATAAGCCCTGTTCCACCAGTGCGTGTAGGTTATGCTCGTGTTTACATGTTTTATTTTGAAGAGGGGATGTAAGCGGACTTAAAAAAAAGGGTGGGGTTCGGAAGTGGGGCTGCACGGGGGGTTATTCCAGCCCATGGACTACATGCACATACCAAATCTAGGAAACCAGGGAAACAACCATTACTGTGCATAAATAGTGAGCTGAGGAAGGCAGTTTACAGAGAACATATGCTGTATACACAATTTACGAAACATCAAAACTCTAAACATGGGAAACATATCGTACACAAAGAAATTTTGTAAATAAACTTAAAAAGAAATCAATGAAATAATATTTTTTGAACGATGTGCTGGCGGTACTAAAAACAACAACTTTTGGTCAACCGTTAAACCGTTTTTCGAAAAAAAAGTGTCATAATGGTGAGCATAAAATCATTTAATGTGAAAAGGATAAAATTATCAATGATACAAAACAAGTATCTGACGTCTTTAATGAATTTATTTCTACTGTCGCAAATGATATTGGCAATGATGTTGACTGTGATAAATCTACTCATTCAAGTATGTTAAATATTTAAGTAATTAATTCAATTTCAAAAAACTTCAACAGAAAAGGTTGAAAACATTATTAATAGTATAAACATTAAAAAAGCTACAGGTGTGGATGGTATATCTGCCAAAGCGGTAAAAAATTGCAAAACTGTCAAAGTGCCACAGGTTACAACGTTGATAAATAAATCTATTGTATCAGGCTAGCGTTTCTCGAAGCAGTCGTAAGTTACGACAATGTTATCAATTTACGATCAAATTACGACTGGGCTTAAGTTCAAACTACGACTGTTTCTCGAAACTATCTTAGCGCAATCGTATATCGATCTTAAGTTGCGTGTATTTTCTAGTCTTAGATTGCACTTAAGAATTGGAGATCTTTATACTTGGAGGTAAGAAAGTAGACGACAGGTGCTTGCAACCCGCCTCTTCCCCAAAAATATAATGTTTTGCTTGTTGCACATTTGAAGGAAAACTTATTCCATGGTTCAAACATAATCAAGACATCCAGTCACATTAAAAAGATATAAACAACATTAATAATTTTTTTTTTTATTGTTTGTTATTTCTATATTTTATTCACCTATTTTAGTTATATTTTTGGAAGCCATCGTCCGCATTATTTTAAATTTGTTTTTCATCTTTAGTTTCTCTTTCCTGTCAATATCAGTACGAGATGTTTCGGCCCTAAAGCGCATCGGCCATATGAAATTTCAGTCATGTGTAATTTCGGACTTGGACGTTTCGGACCTGTCATGAGTATGTGCTAGAAACTAGAAAGTATTACAATTCCGTAAAACTTTCCGAATGATAAAAAAAATAGCCAATTACTTATTGTGAACCGATTTCGACGTAAGAAGGGCTCTGATTAACAACAATAAGATACTCTACTAGAGAAGTTTGGTAATAACACATCGACATTCATGTACAACGACAATGACAAATATTTACTGACCCAAGTATAATTTTGACAAAAAACTGGCTGTCGTGTGTTTTTATGAAATAAATACAATGTACACGCATTTATTTTGATGATTTTGATTGATTGATTGAAGGTGGCGTATATTGCACGTCCAAGACAGACCTGTCAAGTCTCACACTTTCGGCGTAAGAGTCACGCTTTCCAACACCAAATCACGCTCTGACGCTCACTCCTTTCAATGTCACGCTTTTTTAATTTCTGAGAAAAATAAATTTCAAGTAGAAAAACAACCATTTCATAATAAGAAAAACCATAAATAAGGGGTTGTTCTGCACATTCTTCCATAATACTGGTTCATTTTCTACTACAGGCCCTGAAGTTAAACAATTTTTCCAATGGAAATCTGAGATATGAAAGCTAATTTTATATTTTCCCTTTTTAATGAAAAATTTTGTTTCAAATTCCTTGTTTCTTGCCATTTGAATTGCTCTCAGAATGACCCACTTTGCGTCTCTGAAATTAAAATTTTGAGGCTATTCCCCCCACGCCCTTCGTCTCACTCTTGGAACCAAAACCCCCTTGACAGCTCTGTATTTTTTTTTAGACTTTTCCCGTATTGAGGGTAGCATGTTCAAAGTTCGAAACGACCAAGTCTGAGTTACACTACATCGAAACGTCCTGCTACCTCGAGATAGAGCAGGTGAACTGGCATATGTTATTGCAGTCATATAACTACGTATGAACTAGATCTACATTTAAACTGTAACAGATCAGCTCATGGGAATTTCGACAACCTACGTCTCTTAGAACAGTGCAGCCATAAAACGACGATTCTTGATCGAGTCGTTGTGAAACAGTGAGATGTATGTGACGTCAAATAACTGAATACCGAAGTTACTGTAAATTTAAATTCTGCATATGCGCATTTCGACAACTTATGTCTCTTCAGTGCAGATAAAATCTAAACGTTTGGAAGACCATAAAATCAAATATGTTAAAAAAACTGATAGAGAACAAATGCCCAATATGATCTAAAAGTAAAGCCAAAGTTAGCTAAGGACAGAGCTTTGCATGAGGGAGATATTCCTTAGTTTTCAACAAAATTTACAAAAATTTTAGATATTGCAAGGTTTGACGTTTGACGTCATATTAAAAAGGACGTCACACAAGCATGATGCAGTGCGATGAAAAATTTTGATTGTAACAAGAAACTATCAAATGGTTGACAAGCTTGTTCATAGTTGAATAATCCGGATTATTGGTCAATGCAAACTCTAGGGTGACACAACGGATGAATAATTTCGGACTTGGACGTTTCGGACCTGTCACAATTCCGTTAAACATCCTGAATTATAAATGTACACTCATTTATTTTGATGATTTTTGTTAATTGAATAATGGTGTTTAAACAACAATGGCGTATATTTCACGTCCAAGATTCAGTATTTTTTTTTAACAGACCTGTCAAGTCTCACGCTTTCGGCATAAGAGTCACGCTTTCCAAAACCAAATCACACTCTCATGCTCGCCACTTTCAATGTCACGCTTTTTAAATTTTCGAGAAAAATAGATAATAAATCGAAAAATGGCCTTTTCATAAAAAGAAATCAAGATATAAGAGGTAGTTCTGTACATTTTTTCATACTACTGGTTCATTTTCTACTAAAGACCCTGAAGTAAAACAACTTTTTTCCCTTTTAATGGAAAATTTTGTTTCAAATTCCTTGCTATGACCATTTGAAATGCTCCCAGAATACAACACTTTGCGCCACGGAAAAAAAATCTTATTGCTATTCCCCAACACACCTTTCGTCTCGCTCACCATTGATAGCTCTGTTTTTAGACTTTTACCATGTTAACGTTTTCAAGGATCGAAAAAAATGTCGCCAAAAGTAATAACATTATATTATCCAATTCAAATAACAGCAAACTTGAAAATTACTTCAGTAAGACACGCGCATGTGAGATATATTCATGTAGTATAGGTTTAATAACGATGACCGAAACGTCCAAGTCCGAAACGCGAACCAAGTTTGAGTTACACTATGGCCGAAACGTCCTGCTAACTCGAGATAAAGCCGGCGAACTGGCATATTTTATTGCAGTCATATAACTTCATATGAACGACATTTAAAAAAGTAACAGATCAGGTCATGGGAATTTCGACAACTTATGTCTCTTAGAACAGTGCAGATCGACCATTCTCGAGTCATTGTGAATTACGCTGGTTCAAACAGTGCCGGTGCTGTGTATGAGGTCAGGCATTTGACGTCATATAGGCGTTGACGTCATGAAAAAAATGACGTCACACAATAAATCAGTGCGATGAAAATTTTTGATGGTAACAAAAATCTATCAAATGGTTGACCAGCATGTTCATAGTTGAATAAGCCCGGATGGATTGTTAGATCTTTGAATGCATTTCACATAGGGTCCTATGTTAAACTATCTTCCCCGCTGGCGGCCATCTTGGATGAGATGCGAACCTGCTGGACATATGTAGAAATTGTAGTTCTGGAAAACCTCAACACTTTTGCAATTCATACTTAACCTTATCTCAAACAGTTTTTGAAATGAAAGTAAAAACGTTAAAAAATTGTGAAAATTCAAAGAAAAAGCAGCAATAACTCCTATGTGGGTTGTCAGATTTTCTTCAAAATTGCAGGACATGTAGATCTTACTAGGCTGACCATTTTTGTTACATAAACTTTGCTTCTATCTTCTACCATTTTCAATATATAAGACTAAAAGTAACGAAAAAATGAAATTTTTACGGAAAAGGGGCAATAACTCCAAGACGGGTAAACGGATATTCTTCCAAATTGCAGGGCAGGTAGATCTCATCATGCTGATTATTTTTACCACTGTCAAAATTTTGATATCTGTAATGGTGTTCGAGTAATTTGCAAAAACAGCAATTTACCTCTATGTTCTATTTTTAGTAACAGCAGCCATGTTGTTTGGTCTACGGTCATAAAAATCACAAACTTGAAAGAGCATACCCTGGTGATAATTCAGGCCAACTTTGGTTAGTATTGGCCCAGTAGTTTTAGAGGAGCAGATCTTTGAATAAAAGTTAACGGACGGACGGACGGACGACGGACGACGAGTGATGGCAATAGCTCACATGGCCTTTGGCCAGGTGAGCTAAAAATCAATCAAATCAAATTCGGAATTCCTTGGTCCAGTAATATGATAACAGCATGGGGACAAAAGTGACTGATTTAAAAAAAATCCTGTGCATTGTATGTAAAACAATATGTCTTTACAATTCTCCGAATCTTATTTCTTGGTCGATTTTCATGAAATTTTCGCTATTAAAAGGGAATTGACGAGAGCACTTTTGTCGAATCATTTAGAAAATTTTTTATGCTCAGTAGTTATCATATTGCCATAACTTAAAAGCAGATAAAAAAAATTTGATATCACAATGTAATATAGATATATACATGTAGTAAATTTTAAGTTCTAAATTTTTGGTTTGTGTTAATTGTGACCATTAGAAAAGGAAAGAAATAAAATCATTTCCAAATTACTGTGATAAACTGCACTTTAAACTCCGTTTAACAATGACTATTATATGAATATCGAGCGAGAAATGAAGTTTTGAGAATTTTTTTTAAGTAAGGCTGTTTTACACGAAATACACCGGGAAATTAAAAAAATACCCACTTTTGGTCTCAGTGCTGTAGATATATATCTATAACGTTAATATTTATGGGATAGTAACCGTTGGAGACAAATATTTTCTTATATTTTTTCGTTTGAACAAATATTATGACCAAGGAAATTGAATGTGACACATTTTAATTGTCCAAGCGTAGTGCCTGTCGACTTATGATTATAATTATATGACGCCCAGTTATCATATTTGTGACGCCTTTTACCACCTCTTAGCTACAAAGAATCAAACGGGAGCATATTATATATTTATGAACTTCCGATTTTTTTTATGTTTTGTATAGGAGTATTTCATCGGAATGTGACTTTAGTTTTTCTTTGAACTCTATTTGAGGTAAGCTTTCAGTTTTTGAGTAACTCTAACCATTCTCAGTTATCGAAGGGGCCAATTTTTGCAACAATCTCATTTTACTAAGTACGTATTTTTTTAAATATTTTATTGGATTTGACACGGTTATTCTTATAAGGTTATCGTTTCAAACCAAGTTTTAACTATGTCCACAGTCATATTCAAGGTTACGATTATACCCCCTCCCCGGCCTCTCCAGATACAGGATATTGCTCCTGAAACGCATATACTAAAAACTACCAGGACAACCATCTCAAAATGTTGCAAGCAACCAAAGTTACGAATGAGATAAGACAGGTCCTACTTGCCGTAACTTAAGACAAGAAATATGACTTATTTTAGGACAGCCGTAAATTACGTCGGTTTCGAGAAACGGTCTTAACTTTACGCCCAACGTAAGATTGCCATAAGACTGTGCGTAGAGTTACGACTACTTCGAGAAACGCTAGCCAGGCGTTTTTCCAGACAAATCAAAACGGGCACTTGTAAAGAATTACCCCTTAGCAAAACCAACTACAGACCTGTCAGTGTATTACTATTTTTTCAAAAGTTATGAAAAAGTCTGTAAGACGCAATTGTCAAATTATTTTGAAAATATATTTCATCCGTACTTATGTGCCTTCCGTAGAGGTCATGGATGTCAAACCATTCTCATAAGATTGCTTGAAGATTGGCGTGCAGCATTAGACAATAACAACTTCTGCAGTTCTTATGGACTTATCCAAGGCTTGACTGCCTCCCCCACGAAATTTTGCTAGACAAATTGTCAGCTTATGGTGTTTCACCACTTTCTGTTTCCCTCCTTAAATCTTAGTTATCAAACCGTAAACAACAAATTAAAATTAATGGCATTTTAAGTAGCTGGGCTGACATCCATAAAGGTGTTCCCCAAGGTTCTATCCTGGACCCGCTATTGTTTAACGTTTTTATAAACGACATATTTTTGTTCACTTGTATAACCATGCAGATGACAATACACTGTCCTTTTGTAGTCCAAATTATGATCTCTTACTTTCGAAAGAGAATCTTTAAATCTTATCATTGGTTTAAAATTAATAAAATGCAGGCTAACCCCGATAAATATCAAGTATTAGCTGTTGGTAAAAACCTTTGACATATCCATGTATACATATAAATAATACAGAATTATCATGTAAATCTACAGTAAAGCTTCTTGGCATTGGTATTGATTATAATTTAAATTTTGATGTACATAAAGGTAAACTATGTAGGAAGGCATCTCAAGAATTAAATATTTTAAAACGTTTAGGCAATTTTTTTGGATAGATTAACAGAATTGACAATTTTCCATACTTTTATACTTAGAAAATTTAACTTTTGCCCTTTGGCTTGGCATTTTTGTTCAGATACAAAGTCTTAAAAAAATGAAAAAGTGCAGGAAAGAGCACTGCGTTTTGTGTACGAGCATTATTTAAGCTCATACGAAGAACTTCTGGAAAAAGCTAAGATGCCTTCCCTACATGTCAGAGGACAAAGAACAATGGCCATTGAAACCTTTAAAATTATAAATAAACTTTCACCAACTTGTCTACAGGATTTACTTCAAATTAAAAATAAAAAATATTCTTTAAGGTACAACAATATTTTGGAACTTCCGTATGTAAGGACTTCACATTAAGAAAAGTTTTCTCTTTGGAATTTTTCAGAAATAAAGCATAGTTATTTCGCATTCATTGAAAATGTCGTTAAGAGAAATTAGAAAAATCGTGACCACAGGAACTTTCTAAGACAGCTAAAAGTTTGAAATTTAATAGTTGTTCTATCATTTAAAACAAAAATTAGCCGTGTGTAATTCCGTTAACCAAAACTCGAAAACTAAGCGTCTTTTTGAACCTTGGGCACCCTACTATTTGGGCCATCTTTGCTGCCGTAAGTGAAGTCAGGGCTCATAAGGGGGTTTTGTTACCGGTGCATTTGGCAGATCGAGCAATATATCTTTTTTGTAAGGTCATTTATGTAGCTTAACTCGATACCCATCAGATACAATGCAGATTGCTGTTTTTTCTCTTAAATTGTTACAGAAGGAAGACAATATTTTAGTTATCGTTTAGTATGTCCTGCTGTGGTATTGTGGAAAGTTTGTGGGTGAGGTTGCCAAGTCAATACTAATCTTCGATGTAAAGCGCCTTTTGTATGTATATGTGATTTTGTTGTCGGTCTTATAACCTGTCTTGTGGTATAATGACGTACGGAGAAAGACCTATTTCTTTACTACAATGGGGGTCTTTGAATGTGCTTTTTTAATTTTTGGAAGGCATTGTTGTCAAAACTACTTTTTTTCATAACTCCAGTTTAAATTCAATAAAAGCTCCTAAAAAGTTAGAGCTTATGTTTGCATGTTGTGTAATATGCCGAATCAAAATAAAGATTTATCTATCTATCTAAATAGAACAAATTCCGTCCTTGTTTATCGCATATATACTCGACGTACTCGTAAAAAGAAATGGATTCAATCAGAAACATATTTTACACGTCTCTGGTCCAATCAGAAAAGTCAAGAACAATGTCAATTTCATAGAAGAGACATATAATTGTAATTATAAGTCTCTGTTTATAGTGACTTTGCATTTCTGAATCGGATTATTGCAAAACGCCAAGATTTAGGCCAACTGATTGAGACAGTTTTAAGGGGTATGTACAATCTAAAGATACAACTGGAACGAGATGAAATAACTTTTAGAAAGAGATTCAGTAGACCGACCATCCATATGTAGCCGGAGAGCATGAATCTCCTTACAAAATTGACTAATGTCAACTCCGGTGATCGAGCCCGGGACCTCTAGCACTTCAGCCAGCCACCTAACCGAATGAGCTAAAGAAATATTCCGTTAGCTCATTCGATTTTTACTGGCTATATATCTACTACCTACTACAACGCAGGTAGGCTGTCCTGTCACACATGATAATTTCGTGATGACATCACAGCTATAATTTGACTAATCACAGATCAGATATATGCACCGCCGGGAAGCCATTCGGGGGCGGTGCTGATTTCTAGATTTTTCATCTCACCTTATGGAAAATCGGTCAACTATTTAATTCATTTCCACGCAAAAAGTTTATATAAAGCATCATTTACGCTTAAAATAATGAGAAGAATCTTATAGATACAAAGGTTCTGTGTAGTAATGTATTACTTATAATCCAAAGTCCCAGGTTATAATCATAGATTTATAAATCTATGTTATAATCATGACCCCTTTTCACCGAGTACATGTGCAGAATATTTCAGTTATAATCTTGAGTTAAGTTGGGTCGGATGGTGGTGTGGACAGGGGAAAATGGGGGGCTGATTTATATTTTCACACTGCAATATATATAACTGTAGAGGAGCGAAATATAGCTGTGTATTTGTTTTGTATAGTGCCCTCATGGGCCCATTTTTATGGACAATAAAAGTTCTTCCTCTTCTTCTTTTTCTTCTTATAGCATTATTAATTCTTTGATATTTTTTTTACCTCACTTGCATAAATTAGATAGAGTCCACAATGAATTAGATTCTTGGTCCGACTTTGTTATGGTCCGATTTTTGTAAATATTTTTGTACTGATAGCCATTTCCATATTTTCAACAACGTAAGAATTTTTGTAATGACATAAGGAACAAAAGGCGTGATGGAAGGAGCCGAAAGTAAACACTGTAAAGAAAAGGTCCAAGAGATCAAAGGAGACATTGCAACAGACAAAAGCCAGCATATTTCCAATCAGAAACAGGATGAGGAATTAGACTCTCTTCTTGACAGTACTTATTTTATAAGTTGACGAATTAATGTTTGATTGAAAAGCGTTAAACGGTAACGGGTCTGTTCGCATAGGCACTAAACATGTTCGTCCAGGGCTTGTTGACGCACCACTTTTTGTATTCTGTTCACTGCCATGTGTCGATGCAAAGATATAAACCAATCCAATAAAACTGATTTCACTGCCTGGTTCAAACATTGCTGTATATGAGGGTATGAATGCCCTTTACCGTTAACCGTGAAACAAATCGGCGTGTCTTATCACCCAAATACACCAAAATATACCCAAATGCACCCAAATACACAAAATTTGACCGATATAAACTGAAATTAGGACAAAAATATTTAAATTAATTAAAATTAAACATTTAGAATAGTTTCTTATTAACTTAAATTATGTATTTTTTAAAGTATTTGCACTGGAAATGTCAATTAAAACTACAATATTACATGCCCCTTACGACCACGAAAAATATACACAAATACACCAATTTACACTTTCAAACATAATTTTTTTGCTAAAAATTTAAAAATATCATTTGTTTGTTATATTTTTACCAATTTTTTTCTATCAAATTGTGATTTTTGTATACAAAGTTGATACAATACACACAAACTCCTATTTTGCATTTAACACCTGAAGGCTTGGCACCAAAAAAATTTGACAAAATCATGAAAGATTTATTCAATTTAATGTTAAAAGAATCACAATTTACATGTAATAATAAAAAAATGTTTAAAATCAAAATGTACCCTAGCAAATTGCAATAACAGCTTGTTGAAGTGTATACATTAGTTAGTGTATTTGGTTGCAATTGCTCTCGTTGACATAAGGGGCATGGAATATCATAGCTTTTTCACATAAATAATGCCAAAAATTAATATTTAATAAATAAAATGTTATAAAACAACATTGAAATGCACAGTTTAAAATGATTTTAACAATTTATTGCCTATATTATAGTGCATTTGGGTGTGTTTGGGTATATTTGGGTGTAATTGGGTATATTTGGGTAAAAAGTCACCCCCGAAACAAAGGAGTAGGGGCGGTAAGGGCCTTATTTGGCCTCAAAAATAAATTTGGTTGAATTCACCGAATTTTCTCCTTGGAATGTTCTATGGGTATGGCCTTTCAGTAACCAGTAACATTTCTCAAATATTGATGCATGATTATTGAGTTTTTGAGGGTAGAAGAAGGGACGAATTAAAGATTTTGTAGAAAAATGACAAATTTGACCAATTTTGACTACTTTTTCTGTGTAGGAAATACTGAGCACATGCAAGAACCACTATAATATTTGTATGAGAGGTTCAATTCATTTGTACAAATGAGTTGGTAAATTATCTAATTGGTTCTTGAATGTGCTCGATATTTCCGGTTAGGAAAACAGTTCGGAAATCTGCCAAATTCGGTACATTTCTATGAAAATGCTCAAAAGTAGCCTTTTCATGATGTCAGAACTATACATATTGTGACGTCATTGATTCAAACTTTTGTATTTTTTCTTTAAATGGGATCTTAGCTTTGAAACGAACATGGAAGAAAATCTTGTGGTGCAACTTAAAAATTTGCTGAAATCATAGGCCATATCAACCCCTTATCGCACCTTGTCCTTTGTTCTTCCACCGCTAACGTCTTAATTGATCAATTTTTTACCATTAATATAAAAAATGCTAGTGGGATTCATGAAAGGGCTTAAAATGTCCTACTGTTAACATCATATGACTGAAATTTTTACTGTCAATAGAGTACCCACATTCACACCCTTCCATATGCCTTCTCTGATAAAAAAATACTGAAGCTGCTGTGTTGCATATACATTGTATAAAGGAGTAAAAAAACACCATTCTAAAAACAATATTGAAGCTTCTGCAGTACTGATCATGATCAGAATTCTGTGTTGCACATACATTGTAAAAAGAAGTTAAAAACCACCATTATCAATCTGTGAAAACAAAATATACTTCTTGGTCGAAATAAAACTATCATTCCAAAAGGCCAAATATTGTGGTTGAATGGACCTGTTCAAACAGTAGTGTGAGCAAACAGTTCCTTCGTGAACAGGTACAATTGTAATAGGACAAAAAGGAAGGTGGGCAAACATGATTGTGAGTGAAAGGTCCTGGATTTTATTGTAACAGGATCTCAGACTAAAGTATGCTCAGATGTGTAAAATTGTAGTTACATGTGTCTGTGATTATGTATAGAAATACAAATATAGTAAACTGATAGAGACATTGCATTTGATAACAATGAGTGCTAGCAAAGTTAGTACCTTGCCACTGTACACACACTGAACCAACATAACAACATACATGTATGTGATGCGACATCTGTAACCTTGTTTACAGTGTGGTGATACAACATATGTCAACAGATTAACAGTGTGCTGATATCACATCTGTTATGTAACCATGTTAACAATGTGGTGATATGACATTTTTAACTATATATTTTAAAAGTGTGAAGATATGACATTTTAACCATGTTAACAGTGTAATGATGAGACATTTTAGCCATATACATTTATGTTAACAGTGGGATGATATGACAGCTGTTACCATATTAAAAGTGTGGTGATACAACAGATGTCACCATGTTAACATTTTTAACTATTACGACAGTCTATGCTAAAAGTCATACGATAGTCGATGCTAAAAGCCTTTACTAAAGCTTGTGTTTTTTTTATACGACCGCAAAAATTTTGCGGTCGTATTATGTTATGGCGCAGTCGTCGGCGTCGGCGTCTGCGTCGGCGTCGGCGTCTGTGGCCAGCATAACTTTGTTTCTAGTGGACGGATCATCTTCAAATTTCAGTATGTGGTTGCTTGGCATAATGGCTATCCCGGGTTTTAATTTCGGGTTTATGGCCCCACCCGTTTCAGAAAAAGGGGCCAAAAAGGGGTAAAATTGGGCATTTTTATGTCTGTGGACAGCATAACTTTGGTTCCAGTGAACAGATCATTTTCAAATTTTAGTATGATGTTTCTTGGCACATGCTTTAGCCCGGGCTATAATTTTATGTTCCTGGCCCCGCCCGTTTTAGAAAAAGGGGCCAAAAGGGGTTAAATTGGTTGTTTTCACATATTTGACTGTAGAATCTTTATTATTTATCGGATTTTGATGGGGTTTCTTTCAGTAAACTCCTTAGAAAATTTCCAATCTAGAGTATGCCAACGGATTTCACGTGGCATGTACCGTTCACGAGATAGCTGGGGCCCAAAAGGGGCGAATTTCAAAAATTTCATTTTTTTATTTTTAGTCCGATTTTGATGCAATTTTTTCCAAAGGATTCCTAATGAAAAATTATCGTAGCT
>MJUU01026332.1:116835-128436 GCA_002080025.1 Modiolus philippinarum
GATTTCAAAAATATTTGATTCCAATTTTGGTAAATTTCCTGAAAGTCTCAAAGACCACTTATTTTTGGAATTCTACTTAGCAACCATATATCCTAGAATTCTTTTAGTAACAATAATGACTATCAATAGGTAGATTAAAAAAATATGCCAAGGGTGTATAACAACTGTTTTCTGTGTCAAACAGGGAGTGCGGGGATAGCTGTCGTTTCCGACAACATCTAGTTTTTTTTATAGGTGATTCATTAGAGGCTCAACAAGAATTTGCAAAAACTTTAGCTCAAACGATGACAAGTTTAGAAGAAAACTCTGAAGATTTACAGGTATGTAAAGTGGCTGTGAGTATGTCAAATATTGTATATGTTGAATAACTTAATTCTAAAGTTGCTGTTAAACTAGTTTATGCGAATGGCCAATTTGACAACTTGTATCTCTCTGCATGTTTATCAAATCAAAAAACATTTTTGAAGACCATAAATGGAAAAGATATGTCTGTCATGATAAACTGCGAGATCTCTATAGAACTTTTTGATTATTACATATTCACCAAAAGCTGGAACATGGAGAATTTTTGTGCATATTCATTAATATCCTTTTTGATTTACTACTATTTGCTTAGCTCTTTATTGACAATGGAAAGCAGAAAATTTTGTTATTATTGTTCAGTGAAAAATTCTGTTGTGGCTGAAACCTGATAAGAGTATCAGCTTTTTATACGACTGCAAAAATTTTTGCGGTCGTATAATGATATGGTGCTGTCGTCGTCATCGTCGTCGTCTGTAGACACTTTTGTTTTTGGTCAATAACTTAAGTTTCAGTTGACCAATCCTTATGAAATTTTAACACAATGTTCTTTGGCACAAAAGGGAGGCTTGGTTTAGTTTTTAAGGCAGGTTCTCTGCCTTCTAGCTGTCGGGTAAAGCCTTCTTGAAAAAAAGTCTGTTTCAACCAGACTCTTACATTAAGGAGACTACTTTGTATGAAAAGAATCGGAATGATCCAGACTATCGTTAAAAACGCGTACGGCTTACCAGTTATTCATACAAAGGCACAAAAAATAATCCATTCATGTGGCGATACAGTGTCCATTTCATGATCAACTACATCGTTTTATGTGTTTATTGTATTTATTAATTATCTTTTAAGAGATACTTTGCTTTTTTAATCTCAGAGCACTTAAACTGACATTCGAAATTCATGATTCGGTTCATTCATAAAAATTTCCTGTGGTGCGCAGTTTTTATGAATGGATACATAGTAACTTCCAGTTTCGCTGTTGTAACCAGAGTTGTTAACCCTCCCGGTCTCACCGTGAGGCTACCGGTTTCGGCAGCCGGTCTCACGTCTACCGATATGCCTCTGAAAGCTCCCGATATTAAAATTTTCTCTCAAAAATATTTTTCCGTTACACCGGAAGTAAATATTGGCTGTTCCATTCACATCCCGCCTAACAAGATTACACGAGAACACGAATCAGCTGTGTATTAATGACAAATGGCGTCGCCTCCGCGAAAAGGGTAGATACAATTCAAAATTCCAAAATAAATGGATAAAAGAGATGGACTTTTTGAGCAAGAGTGATAGGCATAACCTTTGCCTTAGTGCACGGAGGATGAAATGACGTTGTTCGCCATAGAGAAACAGAGGGACACAAACGTAGTGCTCGACTTCGGACTTTTGCCATAGAGAAACAGAGGGACACAAACGTAGTGCTCGACTTCGGACTTTCGCCATAGAGAAACAGAGGGACACAAACGTAGTGCTCGACTTCGGACTCAAAATGCTGAAATTCTGTTTACATTATTCACAGTAACTTCGGTGTTTTGTTATTAGGGCCCACCACTTTGTGGCGGACGCCCTATAGTAATCAGTCTGTCCGTGCGTCCGTCCGTCCATCCGTCCGTAACAAAATCAGTTTTCCACACTTTTTTCCAATACGCTTGCAGATATTTGGCTAATATTTTGTATGATAGTTAGGTATGATGAGTTACAAGTCAAGTTTAAGTTTCGTATTGGTCCGCTGATTTTTGACCAAGTTACGGCCCTTGGACTTAGAACATTTCACTAAAATAACAGTTTTCCGCACTTTTTTTCGTAATGCTTGCAGATATTGGGCAAATATTTTGTATAAGAGTTCAGTACGATGAGTTACAAGTTGAGTGTTAGTTAGGGCCCCGCCACTTTGTGGCGGACGCCCTATAGTAATCAGTCTGTCCGTCCGTCCGTCCCTCCGTCCGAAACAATCTCTTTTGAGATAGGATTTTGATATTTGGTATGTAGATAGATCACCCCAAGAAGACGTGTCCCGTACCTTAGTTGGTGACCTTTGACCTTGACCTTTGACCTCAGGGTCACATTCATTCTTTTTCAATGACAAAGTCGTGTCCGGGCTATAACTTTTTTCTCTTTTGAGATAGGCATTTGATATTTGGCATGTAGATAGATCACCTCAAGACGATGTGTCGCGTACCTTGGTTGGTGACCTTTGACCATGACCTTTGACCTCAGGGTCACATTCATGATTTTTCAATGACAAAGTCGTGTCCGGGCTATAACTTTTTTTCTCTTTTGAGATAGGCTTTTGTTATTTGGCATGTAGATAGATCACCTCAAGATGACGTGTCACGTACCTTGGTTGATGACCTTGACCTTGGACCTCAAGGTCACATTCATGATTTTTCAATGACAAAGTCATGTCCAGGCTATAACTTTTTTCTCTTTTGAGATAGGCTTTTGATATTTGGCATGTAGATAGATCACCCCAAGATGATGTGTCGCATACCTTGGTTGGTGACCTCTGACCTTGACCTTTGACCTCAGGATCACATTCATGCTTTTTCAATGACAAAGTCGTGTCTGGGCTATTACTTTTTATTCTTTTGAGATAGGCTTTTGATATTTCGTATGTGGATAGATTGCTTCAAGGTGACATGTCACTGACAATATTTGATGACCCTTGACCTCTAGGTCACACTTGGAGCGGGCCCACAGAGATGGATACCATCTCACTGATGTCTAGTTTGTAGCTGAGCACAACCTACCATTCTCAGTAGCTTGCACTGATGAGACATAAGTTGTCGAAATGCCCATATGTAGATAGTAAATTTACAGTGACTTCGTTATTGAGTTATTTAATCATATGCAAAAATAATGAGACTTAAGAACTAGATGACTTGACAGAGGAAGTGACAAAATTGGAAATATCAACATTAATTAAGCCACCGAGTGTTACACTTGTACTCGGGCTTGTACTTTGGAATACTTACATGTACGTATACCAAAAAAGAGGAGCAAGACAATGAAATGTAAATAAATAGAGTTTTAAATAAATTGCCAACATCCCATATAAAAACTGAAAAGACAACCTAAACCAGGAAGGAAAATTTCGTATTTTAATTCTTGAAAAATTAAATGTCAAGATTTCAGCAAAACAGTAATAATTACAGAACTTCTGGAATACCCAGGAACCTGCCTTAAGGTGTCTCAGTGGTATTATTCCGCCATTTTTGTCTAATAATTGTTCATTTAGGTTTCATTCATTAAGAAATTTAACAAAATAGTTATTTAAAATGAAATGAAAGTTCAAATGTGTTTAAAATTTATATCCCTAATCATTTTTATAACATTTTCATTACAAAAACATGAGTTAAAACACATGAGGTTTAAATCTGTTGCTGGATTTACAGAACACAGAAATTATTCAAGGGAGATTATTTGATAAAATATTTTTTAACAAAGATATCACTAGAGAAATTAACATTTTGCAATTTTTCTCTCTTATTTCAACGGTGACCCCTAATTTTTATTTTTTATATGTAAACTACATAATGATTATTAAACACATGCAAAGTATGAAAAAATTCTATAATAGATTTTTCTAACTATCCCCTCACATGATCATTTTCCCTATCATTTCTATGTAAAATCCTGAAATTTTCAATTTCAGATTTTGCGCTTAAATGCACGGTGACCCCCAAATTTTATTTTACATTTTGAACAATAATACAATTATGTTTCTACACAGAAAATTTTACAAAATTCTATAATAGGAAATTAATACCCTGCAGACACCTTAACAGCATTCCATGCTTTGATTGTCATTGTGGCCCTACCCGTTTTTAAAAAAGGGGCCAAAAAGGGTTAAATTTGATGTTTTTACATATTTGACTGTAGAATCTTTATTATTTATCTGATTTTGATGGGGTTTCTTTCAGTGTCCTCCTGAGGAAATTACCAATCAGGAGTATATCAATGGATTTCGCGTGGCATGTACGGTTCACGAGATAAATGGGACCCAAAAGGGGCGAATTTCAAAAATTTTAATTTTTCATTTTTAGTCCGATTTTGATGGTTTTTTGTAGTGGATTCCTTATGAAAAATTAACATAGCGCTGTACCATTAGATTTTTGATAACTTGTTTCTTTTCCAAGCTATTAGGGGTACAACGGGGCAAAAATTGCAAACATGTGGATTACCTAAAATTTTTATTTTTCATCTGATTTCAATGGGATTTTTTTCTTTAGATTCCTCTCATTGAAGGCTTTCAATGTTAATATATCAACAGATTTGGCGTAACTCTTACCGTTTCCGAGCTATTAGGAGTCAAATGGGCCAAAATTGCAATTTTTAGAAATATGTAAAATCTTTATTTTACATCAGATTTTGATGGGATTTTTTTTTTGATTCCTCTCAATGTAATCTTTCAGTAGTATGTCAACTTATTTGATGTAGCTCTTACCGTTTCTGAGCTATAAGGGGTCAAAATTGCAATTATTAGAAATCTTTATTTTTCATTAACTTTTGATGGGATTTTTATCTTTGGATTATTCTCATTGTAAGCTTTCAGTAATATGGCAGTACATTTTGTGTTGCTCTTCAGTTTCCAACCTGAGTTTTTTCTTTTGATTTCTCTTGATGGTAGTCAACAGAATTTCTTAGCTCTTACAATATCCTAATAATAAGGGATTAAAAGGGCTAATTTTTATTTTCACTACTTTGTGTCCAGTTAATTTATGTGTCAAGGTCCTTATTGTGTCCAGCAAATTACTGTGTCCACATTCATTTTAGTTTACACTTGTTCAAATTTCAGTGTTCGACATGCTGTGGTCGTATCATGCTGCGCTCGGCGTAGCCCTTTATTAAATAATTTTGATTACATAAAGAATTAACTTTAAATAAACCAGTTCTATCCAGCAAAAATAGTGATCTATTAAAGCTTATGATCAGTTAATTAGGTGTCCCTGAAAAGTATGGAAGGCTGCCATGGCTGTTAGAGATTTATCAAAAATCAAAAGTTGCTGTTCATAGTACACTTAAATTTGTCGTTTTTGTCTTGCCTGCGACGAATGCGCGGAAAGCGAGACATATGCTTACAAAATATGGCGGCGACGGCGTAAACTTTCATGTTAAGTTTTTGTGATTAGGTCTTTTTCTCAGTAACTATAAGTGGTAGGTCAATGATATTTGGTATATAGGTTGGTCTTGAGTAGTACATGACAGTCTGAGTAGTACATGACAGTCTGCTATATGGCTTTTGTCTGTGACCTCAATTTCACGGTCCAGTGAACATGTTAAGGTTTTGTGCTTAGTTTAGTTTTTCAGTAACTATAAGTGGTAGGTCAATGATATATGGTATGTAGGTTGGTCTTAGGTAGTACATGACAGTCTGTCATATGGCTTTTGTCCTTGACCTCAATTTCAGGGTCTAGTGAACATGTTAAGTTTTTGTGATTAGGTCATTTTCTCAGTAACTATACAGTTAGCTCAACGCGAACTGATTCTCTCTCTCTCTCAACACCGAGTATTTTCCTGGTGGGACACTGCAAAACACCGAAATTCACCGAAAAATACTCTGTGTTGTCTTGGAGGAATCACACGGATTAGCGTGTCATTTATTGCCCTGAAAACGAAAATCCTCCCAACACCGCGAAATTTATTTACCTGAATTCCTTTGATCTTTTGCCGGTAACCACAGTCGTTGCAAGTCATTGACATTTCATCAATACCGTTTTAATAAAAAATTATATTTTTTCAATAGGTAGTAATTAGAAGTAAAAAGTCAATTTGTATTTGTAATAACTTGAAAAAAATCGGCATGAAATCCAAACGGAGTCTACTGACAAATTGATATACCCATGCCAGGGAATTCACATGTTTTTGGAAATAAATTGCTGCTTGTTTTTAATGAAGAAAGGGTCCACAAAGTTTTAAAAAATAAAGGAAACATAGAAAAAGATGCAATTCGTTCATAAAAATTATGTAAATCTATTTTGGCATATATTCTATTTTTAGATATTTACCTAATGGTGATGCTTGATTCACATTTTCCGAAAATCTTGGAACTTTTACTTATAAAAGGGATGAATAAAACTGAACAATGTTCGTAAGCAGGACATACGCTAAATCTTTAATTATTTTAAGAGGTTTAAATTAAGTTGTAACCGCATTTTGTTCCTGTAAACTGTTTAAATCCATAGTCTGGACCGGAATGTTTTTCGCGCGAAACAAGTGAAAACATCATGTCAAGAAATGTTGGAAGATTTACGCAGCACAAATAAATTACTTTTTAAAACTTTTTGGCACCTGACAGTTATCAAATTATTACTTCTTAAAATGTATTTTCAAGAAAATGAATTGTCATTAACAGCGAGGATGTTGAAATTTCTACAACCGTAACAAATCTTGACTTGCAACTTGTCAATCATTTAATATTTTGACAATCGGACAGGTAATTAACATTTATATGTTTTATTGCCCTCAACAGCAATAAAACTCGCGGTGTTGAGATTAGAGTTTGGGAGGGATTTTGGAGATTAATCGGAAATTAACCGTGTCACACAGTGTTACACCGAAATCCGTGATAAGAGAGAGAGAATCAGTTCGCGTTGAGCTAACTGTAAGTGGTAGGTCAATGATATTTGGTATATAGGTTGGTCTTGAGAAGTATATGACAGTCTGCTATATGGATTTGTCTGTGACCTCAATTTCATGGTCTAGTGAGCATGTTAAGTATTTATGATTAGGTCATTTTCTCGGTAACTTTTAGTGGTAGGTCAATGATATTTTGTATATATATGTTGGTCTTGGGTAGTATATGACAGTCTGCTATATAGCTTTTGTCTCAATTTTGACCTCAATTTCATGGTCCAGTGAGTTTGTTAAGTTTCCTAGTATCTATTAATGTAAGGTTAATAGTATTTGGTATATGGGTTTGTCTTAGATGGAAGATGACAGCCTGCTATTTTGTTTTAGCCCTTGACCTCATTTTCATGGTGTAGTGAACATGTTTGGTTTCTCAGTATCTATCAGTGGTAGGACACTGATATTTGGCATTTTTTTGTTTTGGATGATACATGACAGTTTGCTATATTGCTTTTGTCAGTTAATCTAATTTTACAGTCTAGTGAACATGTTAAGTTTTCTGATTAAGGAAGTTTGAGTTTTCACATCAATTTTGCGACCAAGTAGGGACGGGCGAGACATCTGGTCCACACTTGTTACATCATCCTCAAAATTTGTCGTTTTTACATCATCCTCAAACCATGAGTTAGTGTGTGAAAAAATATGAAAAATATCCCTCCATTTTTAAAACTGAAGAATAGATCATCATGATAGACCAAGTAGGGATGGGCGAGACATCAATTTTGGTCCACACTTGTTACATCATCCTCATAATTTGTCGTTTTTACATCATCCTCAAACCATGAGTTAGTGTGTGAAAAAATATGGAAAATATCCCTCCATTTTTAAAACTGAAGAATAAATCATCATGATAGAAAATGTATATATTGTTGATTACACAGGGTCAGATGTCAGAAGATGATTTGATGAAAGCATTTACAAGTATGGGTATGGAGGATGGACAAGATGGCTTCATGCCGATGATGCAGGGAATGATGAAAACTTTATTATCCAAAGACATTTTATATCCATCATTAAAAGAATTGTCACAAAAGGTGAGATTAGAGTGAAGAAAAAAGAACTAAGTGAAGTCCACATTTAAATGATTATTTTATGTTGATTTTGATGATTTTAATAAATGTTACTACAAAGTGTAATACTTTTAATAACTATTTACTAATCTATCAGGAGGTGTTTGAATTTGCTAGAAATTAGAGAAATATAGTTTCTATAATGAGAACTAAGTTGATTATGAAATTTCTCACATTGAGTTTAATTTTGCAAATGTTTGAAAACAAGGCTTGCCAAGTTTTTAAACATTTGAAAATTTATTTAACAAGATGTGAGAAATTTCATAATTAACATGTTTAAGTTGTAGAAAATGTTTCTCTAATGACATAATGTAAAATAACGAGGATTATGTTCCGAATAGATTTGGCGGGAAATTCCACACAAGTTTTTCTCTCACTAGAGGCGAGAAATATTTTTATCACACCGGTCAGGCGTTGGTTAAATTTGGAGAATTTTATATATACAATTTATCATACATGTGTACATGTATTTTACCTTTTGTTTATTTTATCAGTATCCACATTGGTTAGATGAAAATAAAGATAAAACAGACAAAGCACAGTTAGATAAATATTTACAACAACAGACTATTGTTGGGGAAATTTGTGAAGAATTTGAATCAGAGCAGCCTTCAGATACAGAGGAAAGAAAAAAATTACGATTTGAGAGAATCGTAGACCTTATGCAACAGGTGAGAATTCAACGAAGTTTCTAGTGGACAGACCTGATTATGACTAAAGTACAGTCACATGATAATTGATATGCAATGTTTGGACATGTTGGAGGAAACAAAACACAGCATTAATTGTGCAAAATTCTGAAAGTGTTAGGAGTAGTTTGCAAGTCTTCATATAATATGTTTTATCCAATTTAATTTTCCGTTTTTTTTCTCAATCTGTTCCCTGATTTGTACTCTTTTTGGTAGGATTTAATTGATTTTGTTTGCTTTCCTAATTTTGTACAGGAAATTATTAGCTCACCTGATCCAAAGGGTCAATGTGAGCTATTGCCATCACTTGTCGTCCGTCCGACTTCTGTTAACTTTTCACATAATCATCTTCTCCTCTGAAACCACTGAAGCAAATTTGACCAAACTTTACAGGAATGATGTACTTAAGGTCCTTTACAAAGATTGCTCATTTCGTTCTGATCTAATAAAAAACATGGCTGCCAGCGCGGAACTTAGGTTTAACGTTGGACCCTATGGGAAAATTCACATTTTCTTCTTCTCCTCTGAAACCACTTAAGCAAATGTTACCAAACTTTCCAGGAATGATGTACTTAAGGTCCTTAAAAAAGATTGCTCATTTCGTTCCGATCCGATAAAAAACATGGCCGCCTGCACGGAAATAGTTTAACATTGGCCCTATGGGAAATTCACATTTTCATCTTCTCCTCTGAAACCACTGAAGCAAATTCAACCAAACTTTACAGGAATGATGTATGGAAGGTCCTTTACAAAGACTGCTCATTTCGTTCCAATCCGATAAAAAACATGGCCACCAGCACGGAACTTAGGTTTAACATTGGACCCTATGGGAAAATTCACATTTTCATCTTCTCCTCTGAAACTGCTGAAGCAAATTCAACCAAGCTTTACAGGCATGATGAACTGAATGTCCTTAACAAAGATTGGTCATTTCGTTGGGATCCAAAAAAAAAACATGGCCGCCAGCACAGAACATAGTTTATTTTGGCCCTATGGGAAATTCACATAAAAAAAAACATGGCCACCATGCAGAACATCGAAAACCCTGCTTCAGCATTTTGTCAGGTGAGCGATACAGGCTCAGTGTCTGAGCCTCTAGTTCTGACTTAAAAAAGCAATGACATTTCCGTTGTATCAAAACTTGCTCAAATGTACTCCTGTAAAGAGTGCTGTAGTCTACCATACTACACACTGTGTACATCTTTCTTGTTTTTTTAGAGAGGAATATTTAAGAATAAAAAGTCTTATATGCACAATTGATTGCACCATGGAACAGTATTTCCTTTGTGTTAAACCATTATCTTTACTGAAGAGACATAAGTCACAAAAAATAGACATATGCTACAACTAAATTTATATTTACCTTCCAAGTTATCTATTTATTACCTTGTGTAAGGCTACTGGTGTAATCTGTGATTCCAAATTTTGTTTTCTGTTTCCAATTGCAATAAATTATTTGTTATCTTTTAGATGCAAGATCTTGGGCAGCCTCCCAAAGAAATAGTAGGAGACATGGTAAGTATAAAAAAGGACATATCATGATGTGAAGTTTATTGATACAAATTACATTGTATTACCTACAGGAATGAATTTCCAAACTTCCAATTTGATGTTCATATCTAAGTAATCAACTGGCCATCACTCCCCAAAGTATCTTGCACAAATTCGTTCAAATTAAACATAAAGGTAGGTGCAAAACAGTTTAAAGGACATTTGTAATACTATTTTGATTATATCAACATTCTTCAATAAAGTAGATTCCGCCTAATCGGGTACAAGAATTGTCAGAAAAAAATATTCTATTTGCTGGAGTATTCGATTGTCCGGTAAACCCATTTTCGGTAATGGGGAATCATTCTGTTGGCAAGAAGAGGTTGAAATGTTGAAGGGCATGTCACCATATAGAAACTTTGTGTCCTAGAACCTTATTTTTAGACATTTTGTAGTTAAAATCTATTGTTTTCATTGTAGAATCATTGTAAATTTGACAGATTACCTAACCATCGTAATCGGGTCAAACTGTGTATTGCCAGCTGACTGTTGGAAATTAAACAATGTATTCAAAAATAAATAAAACTGTTTATGTATCTGAATAAACTTATTTTCCTCTGTTTTGTGTTTTTTATTTCCTCTCATCAGTGTTTAATCATCCCGTTAATGGATCGTGTAGTTACAATTTTCATCATGTGCTAAAAATAACTTAGGGTAAAGTCAGTTTGCTAACAAAATGGCAGCTGGTAGGTCAGCGATCGATCTTTGTAGAATCTTCCTGGTTACACAATTTGGAGACTTTTTAGCTCACCTGGCCTAAAAGGCCAAGTGAGCTTTTGCCATCACTTTGCGTCCGTCGTCCGTCCTTCCGTCCGTCCGTCCGTCCTTCCGTCCGTCAACAATTTCAAAAATCTTCTCCTCTGAAACTGCTGGGCGAATTGTAACCAAACTTGGCCTGAATCATCACCAGGGTATGCAGTTTCAAAATTGTGTTCGATTAGTCCGAGGTTCAAACAACATGGCTGCTGTTACTAAAAATAAAACATAGGGGTAAATTGCTGTTTTTGGCAAATAACTCCAAACCGTTACAGATATCAAAAATCTGACGGGGTAAAAATGATCAGCATGGCAAGATCTACCTACCCTGCAATTTTGAAGAAAATCTGAAAACCCGTCTTGGATTTATTGCCCTTTTTCAGTAAAATTTTCAAAATTTTAATTTATTTTATTTTTTATTTGAAAAACTATAACAGATAGAGGTCAACTTTTAATTGCAAAAATGTTCAGCGTATCAAGATCTACCTACCCTGAAATTTTGAAGAAAATCCAAAACCCCTTGTAGGAGTTATTGCCCTTTTTTCACCGAATTTTTTAAATTTTTGTATTTTTTGTCTTTTAGTTCCTAAACTATAGAAGATGAAGTGTAAGATGAT
>MJUU01026332.1:128962-148752 GCA_002080025.1 Modiolus philippinarum
CGATTTCAATGAAATTTGGTTTCCAAATAGGTATTGATGTGGCAACTTCAAAACTGATGTTAAAAATTGTTCGGTGACTGCCATTTTTAAAATGACTGCCAAAAAAGGCGGGAAAATTCAACATTGTCCGATTTCAATGAAATTTGGTTTCCAAATAGGTATTGATGTGGCAACTGCAAAACTGATGTTAAAAATTGTTCTTTGACTGCCATTTTCAAAATGGCCACCAAAAAAGGGAGGAAAATTCAGCATTGTCTGATTTCAATGAAATTCGGTTTCCTAATAGATAATGTTGCGACTTTATGGTGTTAAAAATTGTCGTTGACCGCCATTTACAAAATGATGTCTAGAGACTTCAAAAATGGTGTCAAAAGTGGTCATTAGCAAGAATGTTTTTTGTCAAAAAAGCCCAACAAAGACAGAGTAAAACATGATCAGACTTTAAATACAGTTCAAGATATTGGTTGTGTTTGAGCTACCAAAGTTGGAGAGACTGAAGTTCAACTGTATAACTTACAATGTTAGCTTGATTGTTGCAAATGAAAACCAGGTGAGCGATACAGGCTCCTGGGAGCCTCTGGTTATAGAAATACACCATGATCCATGGACCTAGGAATGACTTCTTGTAATAAATTATGTTTTATAACCGCTGTGCATTGTCTCACAGGAACTTCAAACAAATATGCAAATTATGCAAATGACTTCTCGTCGACATTTATCTTCCTTGCTCTGTTTTACACGAAAAATACACAAAACCATTTGTCAAATCAAATGAATTCCATCCAAAAAAACTTAATTAAATACAAAAGCAATAGAAAGGAATTCAAATCATATTTTATTCTTTTATTAAATACATTATGTTATTGATTTTCGTTGTACAGACATACAACAATATGCAAATTACCTCTGACTTCTCGATCTCGCTGTATGGACAAGAAATACACAAAACCAAACAAAATTCTCACTATTAAAACTTATGAATATACAAAAACAAAAGAACTGAACACTATTTGATTTATTTTTTTATTAATTAGGTAATATTTATTGATTTCCTGGCAGATTTATGGCTTCGTCTACTGTTGACACTTCCGCGCGAATGTTTACCTGTAGTTACCTGTAATTAGAATATTCGATTTCAATGACTCTGATCAGCACAAGCTGCATATTTTTTATTCAAATAGGCGATGTATTCTCTTATCCGATATCCAATTAGGCGGGGATATTAACACTACAACTATGGGAAATGGTTTGGTGTTTTGAAATCATATTCGATTTGCCGATATATTCCTTTATCCGATATTCGATTTCATGGAGTCTACTGTATATGGATGAAGAATAAATTATACTCTGAAATATACATTTATCATTAATAAAATCAAGTTCCATTCAAAATTGAGACACACTTTAGGTTTGAAATAACTTAAGTTGTGTTTACTCATATGATGATAGCAGTGAAATTATATGTTTACAGGCACCAGGTCTGGACTTTGATGAAAATGGATTACCTAAAATGCCAGGCACTCAACAAGGTTGCTGTGTCATGTGACCGTCATGTGGTGATTTTAACCATCCTACAGCTGTGATACAATCATGTGATAAACTATTGTGTTGTTAGTGACTACAGCTTCCATCTATTTTTGTAAAACTTGGTATCATATCAGAAGGTTACAATGTTGTGTATTTATCCATACTATCACCATATTTCATCAAAAAATGTCTTGCTCTCAATTACTGTAACCAAGGAAATTCTGTCATCAGGTTTATTTTTGCTTTAAAGAATTAGAGCTGAAAAAAAACTGGATGACCGACAGTAGTGAATTCAAGACTCTGAAAAATAAAATTTATTCAGAAAAAAAAATAATAATAAAAATAAAAAAAAGAACAAGAACAACAAGAAAATTTCCTGGTTTACAGTAACATAAAAAGAACAACAAGAAAATTTCCTGGTTTACAGTAACATAAAAAGAACAACAAGAAAATTTCCTGGTTTACAGTAACATAAAATGAAAACATATAGTGAAAAAAACAATGGTACAGAAGTGAAAATCCCAAATGTTAACAAGGTAAGGCCATACAAAAATAATTATTAGATTCTCAGGCCATTTTTCAGAAAAAATGATGAGGCAGGGAGGCAGAAGATTTTTATTTTTATTGGTTCAAAATCATGATGAGGCATCTTTTTACATTGCTGAAATGCGCAAAAAGTAATGAGGCAGGTGATTTTGTTTGTTTTTTTATTTGAAACTTAAATAAAAAAGTAAAATTAGTTCTCAGAAAAGACATGAGGCAGGTGCCTGAGAAGCTAATGTATTTTTTTATTTTGCCTAAAAGGATAGCAATACACTGATATTTGTATTGCTTCTTTTCTCTTTCCTCTGGAAACTCCCATGAAGCCTTCACCAAGAGGTTGAGCCAGCCCTTTTTCAGGATGTCGAGATTAGATGTTTTTAAGCTCTGGATTTCAGGATTTTTATGATGTTAGCGCGGGATTTCGGGAAATTTATTCACCGGGAATCAGGATTTTACCCGTCTTTAAGTTTCTTTGTAGTTCTGGATTTCGGGATTTAGAAAAAATAAAGTCGGGATTCTGGGATTAGATCCCCTCCGGCTCCCCCTCACCAATGGAAACAAAGGTTTAATTGTACAGCAGAATGTAAAACTTTGTTATGTCTGTATTTTATATTGGATTGGTGCTTAAGTATTTTACAAATATTAAAACATGATTGTATAGTGTTCCAGACACAGATTAAAACGTGCAGGTAGTGTTCTAAAATAAAAATAGAAATACTGCTACTATCTGTTTTCATTTCAAACAACTCAAGATACAACAGAATTATTTATCAAATAAATATTAAAAAACAGTTGCATTTTATTGATACTGTTTGAGTATGAGAGATGTATCTTAAATAAAATAAATGAAAATAAAAAGAATGGTCTGTGGGCATTTACATATTTTCTACTTTATATATATAAAAGTTCATTCCTATGTGTGCATGTCGTGTTTACTTGTTGGTTAAAAGTCATATTCAATGTGTTCAAATTTCATCAATTGCCATATATCATACAATGATGTGACTTGTTTATGATAGAATGCATACTGTGTGTAATAGTGAAATTGTATAGATGTTGATTATATGTGTGGTATCATATTCTTTTCTAGAATTTTACAAATTTAAGTGAATGATAAATATGTTGCAAAAAAACTCAGTTGAAAGGTCATATTTTAATGGTCAAAATAATTTTTTACATAAATCAAAATTTGAATAATGACTTGATGAAAGACATATAATTTTGTAATGCATTAACATTCAATCATTATTTACCATGTTTGTTTTTTTAGACCTTTGAGATTTGAATGTTGACCTTTGCTTTCTTGCTGAGATACTGGCTTGCTGATGTAATCACCAATTTCTGTAAATTTATTCAAAACTTTGCAATTCCTTTGAAAATTTTCTTGCACCTTGCGGTAGCTCCAATTGCTTTATCCAATAAATGTTAGTGAAAATTTATTTATATGTTCATTTAATACATAATAGGTTGACTCACAGCCTCTAAGAAAATTAGGTCTCTCTGACCTATATTTTCCGCTTGAGTGGCTTGCATTTCAATTTACATCCAAGTTCATATTGAAGTAACTACATATAGTATGATCATCTAACTGTGCATGTGCATGCATCTCTGATGGTAGGTCACCATCAAGGCAAAATTAGGTCACTTTGACCTACATTTTCCGCTTGAGTAACTTACATTTAAGTTTACGTCCCAGTTCAGATCTCGGTCACTGTATATGATACAATCGTCTAACCTTGCACATGCATGCATCTTTGATGGTTAAGTCAGCATCCAGGCAAAATTATATCACTTTTAACTACATTTTTCGCTTGAGTGACTTGCATTCAAGTTCATGTCGTGGATAGGATCTCAGGTACTGTACATGGTAAGATCATTTTGCAAGTGCATGTGCATGCATCTGTGATGGTAAGTCAGCATTCAGACAAAATTAGGTCACTTTAACCTACATTTTATGCATGAACGACTTACATTAATTTATACATCCAAGTTCATAGCTCAGTAACTGTACATTGTTGGTTAATGTATTACCTTGCATATGCATGCAATTTTGAAAGTATGTCAGTCTCCAGGCAAAATTTGGTTGCTGCGACAATGTGCAATAACGAGGCGAACTTTGTAGTCATTGATTACCTATGTTTGTTTGATGATTTTATACAGTAGAACTTTGATGGCTCGAACTGCAATAACTCCAACAACATGAATACCTTGAACCTTTTTTGTTGTCCCATTGTTCAAGTTTAAACATAGTTCAACCACGATATCTGGAACGCCCTGTTGGCTTGAACTGTATTCAACGGTCCCATGGGTATTTGAGCCATTGAAGTTTGACTGTATTTCTGATTACTTTTCATGTAACCAGAAGTTCTTGTAACCAGAAATTTAAAAATGAATGACACTTTTAGACCCCATTGTAAATAGTTTTGTAGACTAAAGCTGTCAATATTATTAACAGTACTACCTATTTTTTTCTCAAATTAAGATTGTGAGACTGTAAAATTAGATACACTTCAATTTATTTTTGCAAGTATTAGTAAAATTGAAATAGTCAAGGAAAGTTCACAACATTCCATTTTGTGTACAGTTGAGATTCAGGCAGTCAAATCTAGTTCAGGATATTTTTAGCGCAAATCAATTTTATGAGGATTTAGTAGTTAGAGTCAGTTTATGTAGCTTTCTATCAAGTGGTAACCTTTTATGAGAGAGTTGAGTCTGTGAGATTGGAACATTCAAAGTTCTATAGTTTTTTATTAAATATTTGGATTGTTTGTACAGGTAAATAATACTAATAACACATAGACCTCAAATTTATTTAGATTCATATATTCCTGCTCCTGTTAATCATAATTATATGAAAAAATAAGGTATCTATTTTGTGAAATCAACTTTTTTCCTACTTTTCCAGACTTAGGAACTTGGTCATTTTTTATCGACATTTTTAACAGAGGGTAACAATTTTGTGAAATCAACTCCTCCTACAGTTTTCAACCCAGATCTTTGAAACTTTACAGAATATTTCTATATATGTATTGAAGATATGCACCTGACTTAATGGAATTATTTCAGGATTTTTTTCCCTACTTTTCCAGACTTAGGAACTTAGTCATTTTTTATCGACATTTTTAACAGAGGGTAACAATTTTGTGAAATCAACTCATCCTACAGTTTTCAACCCAGATCTTTTAAACTTTACAGAATATTTCTATATATGTATTGAAGATATGCACCTGACTTAGTGGAATTATTTCAGGATTTTTTTCCTACTTTTCCGGACTTAGGAACTTAGTCATTTTTTATCGGCATTTTTAGCAGAGGGTACCTATTTTGTGAAATCAACTCCTCCTACAGTTTTCAATCCAGATCTTTGAAACTTTACAGAATGTTTAAATATCTATTGAAGATGTGCACCTGACTTTATGGAGATATTTCAGAATTTTTTCCTACTTTTCCGGACTTAGGAACTTAGTCATTCTTTATCACCATTTTTAACAGAGGGTACCTATTTTGTGAAATCAACTCCTCCTACAGTTTCTAACCAGGATCTTTGAAACTGTACAGAATATTTATATATATATTGAAGATGGTGCAACATAAGGGAATTATTTAAGATTTTTTTTCTATTTTTCTTGACTTTGGAAGTTAGTTATTGTTTATGATATTTTTAGTTCGCCTCAACGAAGAGGAGGGGGACTATTGGAGTACCCCCAGCGTCCTCGTCTGCGTCCGTTTCCACGTCTTCGTCCGCATCCGCATTTGGGTATATATTTTAGTAACTATTGTAGTGTAGGGTCATCAAACTTTGTATGCAGGTGCATCTTGGGTTAACTCACAACCTCCAAGAAAATTGGGTTTCTCTGACCTATATTTTCCGCTTGAGTGGCTTGCATTCAAATTTACATTTTAGTTCATATCTCAGTTACTATACATAGTACAATAATCTAACTGTGCATATGCACGCATCTCTGATGGTAGGTCAGCATCAAGGCAAAATAAGGTCACTTTGACCTATATTTTCCGCTTGAGTGACTTACATTCAAGTTTACGTCCGAGTTCAGATCTCAGTCATTGTACATGGTAGGATCCTCTAACCTTGCATGTGCATGCATCTCTGATGGTAGGTCAGCATTCAGGCAAAATTAGGTCAAGTTTACCTATATTTTCTGCCTGAGTGACTTACATTCAAGTTTACGTCTGAGTTCAGATCTCAGTCACTGTACATGGTAGGATCATCTAATCTTGCATGTGCATGCATCTCTGATGGTAGGTCAGCATTCAGGCAAAATTAGGTCACTTTGACCTATATTTTCCACTTGAATGACTTACATTCAAGTTTACGTCCAAGTTCAGAACTCAGTCACTGAACATGGTAGGATCATCTAACCTTGCATGTGAATGCATCTCTGATGGTAGGTCAGCATCCAGGCAAAATTGGGTCACTTTGACCTACATTTTCCACATGACAGACTTACATTTTAGTTCATGTTTGGGATCAGATCTCAGGTACTGTACATGGTAGGATCATCCTGCATGTGCATGTGCATGCATCTGTGATGGTAGCTCAGCATTCAGACAAAATTAGGTCACTTAAACTTACATTTTACACATGAATGACTTAGATTAATGTATACATCGGAGTTCATAGCTCAGTAACTGTACATTGTTGGTTCAGGTAACTTTGCATATGCATGCAATTTTGATAGTATGTCAGCATCCAGGCAAAATTTGGTTGCTGCGACAACGTGCCATAACGAGGCGAACTTTGTAATTGTTGATTACCTATGTTTAATAGACGGTACCAGAACTGTGAAATTTAGTCCTCTTACATTTTTCTACCCATATCCTTGAAATTCAAAAGTGTATATTCTATACAGCCAACATCAACACATTTACATGAAAGGTCCAATAAATAAGAAACCTATAAAACAACAACACCAAAACACAACCTGGCCATTTGAGTCTTTGACCCAATTTTGAAGTCATGAACAGTGACAGCACTTTTTATGTTAATACATCTGCAATGTTTTTATTTTTTCATGTAGTTTATGACGTTTAAAAAAACAACAAAAAACAAAAAAACTTCTGAATTTTGTTGATATATTAAGATTACACTAAGTATTTATAAAATGTAACATATGTTTATTCAACATACAGGAGTTCTAGTGGAAGAATAGTTATTAACTTGGTATAATATTTGTTTAATTTTGAATGAATTCTTTGCGAATTTTTATTGCCCAAGATGAAATTTTGTAATATTCTGTTTTCTTTTATTTGTCTGTATCAAATCTTTTTATGAACAACTCTGGTAAATCCATGTACGTTATTGAAGCTCTATGATATGGACTTACAAACTTTGATATGATGTTAAACAGAGGTTTACAATTTGCCTTCTTTAATGTACATGTATGTCAATAAGAAACATTTTGCACTTTGATTTTATAGTGATATTTACAAAAAACTAATTATCCTTAAAATATCAGAAATTACTCAAGTATTATGGATATTTGTGTATTGAGTAGGATATAATTTAAACATTTACACTTCACTCATTCACTTGTCTGCATTTGTTAGCTCACCTGGCCTAAAATGCCATGTGAGCTTTTGTCATCACTTTGCGTCTGTCGTCTATTGTCAGTCTGTCTGACCGTCCGTCAACAATTTAAAAAAATCTTCTCCTCTGAAACCACTGGGCCAATTGCAACCAAACTTGACCTGACTCATCACCAGGGTATGCAGTTTTAAAATTGTGTTTGATCAGTCTGAAGACCAAACAACATGGCCACTGTAACTAAAAATAGAACATAGGGGTAAATTGCAGTTTTTTGCAAATTACTCAAAAACCATTACAGATATAAAAAATCTGACGGTGTAAAAATAATCAACATGGCAAGATCTACCTGCCATGCAATTTTGAAGAAAATCTGAAAACCCGTCTTGGAGTTATTGCCCTTTTTCCACATAATTTTTCAAAATTTTGAATTTTGAATTTTTATTTGAAAACCTCTAACAGATAAAGGTCAACTTTAAATTGCAAAGATGGTCAGCATGTCAAGATCTACCCACCCTGAAATTTTGAAGAAAATCCAAAAAAACAATGTAGGAGTTATTGCCCTTTTTTCACAGAATTTTCCAAATTTTCATATTTTTCGTCTTTGTTTATTTCCAAAACTATAGAAGATGAAGGTTAAGTGTAAATTGATAAAATGTTTGCCATGCTGTGGCCACTTCAAAACTGGTATTGAAAATTGTTCATTGACCACCATTTTCAAAATGGCCACCAAAAAAGGCGGGAAAATTCAGCATTGTCCTGTTTCAATGAAATTTGGTTTCCAAATAGGTATTGATGTCACAACTTCAAATTGACGTTAAAAATTATTCGTTGGCTGCCATTTTCAAAATGGCTGCCAACAAAGGCGGGAAAATTCAACATTGTGCACTTTCAATAAAATTTGGTATCCAAGTGGATGTTCTAATCCGGTGTTGAAAATTGTTTGTTGACTGCCATTTTCAAATGGCTGCCAAAAAAGGTGGGAAAATTCATCATTGTCGGATTTCAATGAAATTTGGTTTCCAAATAGATATTGATATTGCGACTTCAAAACTGGTGTTGAAAATTGTTTTTTGACCGCCATTTTCAAAATGGTCCCAAAAAAGGTGGGAATATTCAACACTGTCAGATTTCAATGAAATTAGGTTTCCAAATAGGTATTGATGTCGCAACTGCAAAACTGATGTTGAAATTATTCGCTGACAGCCATTTTCAAAATGACTGCAAAAAATGCGGGAAAATTCAACTTTGTCAGATTTCAATGAAATTTAGTTTCAAAATAGATAGTGATGTTGCAACTTCAAAACAGATGTTGACCACCATTTACAAAATGATGTCTCCTCTTCAAAACTGGTGTCCAAAGTGGTCCTAAGCAAAAACTTTTTTGTCAAAATAGCCTACCAAAGAAATATAGTATAACATGGTCAGACTTTAAATTAAGTTCAAGATACTGGTGGTGTTCGAGCTACCAAAGTTTGAGAGACTGAAGATCAACTGTATAACTTAAATTATGTTAGCTTGATTGTGGCAACTGAAAGCCAGGTGAGTGATACAGGCTCCTGGGAGCCTCTGGTTATTGTTTTCTTGGCCCTGTTAGCATGAATGATTATTACTTAATTTATTGTATTAATTGTAAGCAGTGTGTAATTTTTGTTTTGTATGCTTGTTTTGAACATGTGATTTGAAATAATTTTATGTAGAATGGTGAATGAATGAAGACAAGACATGTGTTCAGAAAACTATTAATTAGATCATATGTTTTATTGAAGATTAAATTTTATTGAAGAATTAATATCAAGAAAATGAATAAATAAATGCCACTAAATACTGTCTTTATTATTTGTAACTTAATAATATACTGTGGAAGTACTTTTATTCATGGATATCAAATTTTCATGGTTTTCATAAATATTACTATTTCGTTGGTATTTAAATTTGTGGTTTCTAATTCCATACATTATAACTCTCTGGAAAAAATGCATTGATTTCGTTATTTATGGGAACCACGAAATCTACGAAAATTGGAACCCCAGAAACAATAGTACTTTCACAGTAAGTGGACTGATTTAGATTTAGGCCATGTCAGGATACATATGGAAAATCCAATATGGATTTAATATGAAAAAGAAAGGAAATGGGGTAAATGTCAAGGAGACAACATCCCATATCCAAGTTAAAACGACCAAAAACAAAACATCTAGGGGTCACCATATGGTCTTCAACACAGTGAGGAACCTCACACCATATAGTAAGCCCTAAATTGCCCCGAAAAGGTAAAAAAGGGAATAAATCAATGGAAACAAACCACATCCAATAACCAAAATATCAAGAAACTAAAATTTTATAAGAAGAGAAGGACAAGCCAATGGCCAACATATTCCTGACTTGGGACAGGCGCAAAAATTGCGGTGGGGTTAAACTCGTTTTCTTGGATCCAAACCCTCCCCCTATGTGTGGTGAATGGCTAAATATAAATACACAAAAAGACTCACAGTAAAAATAAAACTAATAAAAAGTCCAACTTATCAAGACGAGTACCCTTACAATGATGTACATAAAACATGAAGACAATACATACAGGTAATATGAAAAATTGTTTAAATTTAGTTATGGTGTAAAGCATTTAGGAGATGATCAATATTTTTGCCAACAAAAACCAGAAGTAAGGATTTAACAACATCTTGGTCAAAAACTACATTACATTTGACAGGATATCCAAAAATTAGGATGTCACAGGTCTTCTTTTTTGAAGCCTCTTTAACTGATGGTTTAAGGATGTATGATAAAAATCCTTGTATTGGCGTATAGTATTTGGTGGGTCTGTCTGTCTGCAAAACATTAGCATTGGATATGATAAGGTTTTATATTTTGCATGCATATTCCTTTTGGCAAGACTTTTCAAATGATATCAGATTTTTTTTCTCATGACTTTTACCGTGGCATGTGATTGACTTTAAAAAAAATGATAAACTTTAATATTGGGTACAGTGAAACTTGATTTAAGAGGTCACCTTTGGGAAGAAGTAAAACTGGCCCTTTAAGACAGGTGGCCTTTTAAATGAGGTTTAATTTATATGAAATATACTACCAAGGGAACTATATAAGGTGACCTTTAAAATGAGGTGGCTGCTTATTCAAGGTGACCGCTAAGGCAAGTTTGACTGTATATCTTGTGAATGGTAAGTGATATGGCTGTCAAATTTGCATGTGCATTTCTTGTGACAGGACCTTTCAATTAGTACCAGAATATTTGACCTTGTAATCATGCCTTTGGCATGTGAACAACTGTATTGAAAACTAAATATTTTTTTAATGGTAATTGAAAGGGCTTTCATATACCTGTGGGAAAACCTTTCAATTTGAACCAGAATATTTGACCTGATGACCTTCACCTTGGCATGTGACTATCTGATAAACATTTCACTACAAATGTGAAATTATGTTTTGTTTTATTTTATAAAGAGAAATATCTGTAAATATTCTTGATATCTACAGAATTTAAATTAAAAATAAAGATTTTTTTATATTATCTAATCTACTTTTCTTCATTTTAAGTGTTAATATTCTGCATATCCTTTGAATTTTTAGAGACGGTTTTATTTTATTTATAAGGTCACATGTTTGTTTATTGAGTCACCTAAATGAAGTAGGTTACATATTGTGTTTACTATATTTCCTTTTATTTCCAATTTCTTATGACAGGTATTGAAAAGCATATACATGAATGGGAATATTACTGAAAATAATTATTACTTTTATCATTCTGTAAGCCAGAATACGAAGCACAGGGGCGAGTGAGTGCTAGCTTCTGTTTATTCTACTTTCTTGAGCAGTAATGATGAAGTATATATATGAAAAAATTTCTGAGAGCAATCGAATGATAAGAGTACTGATAACACTGATAGAAACACAATGAGCTGAAAAATGTGTTAAATTGTTTCTTTATACTGCTTGGATTCTGATTTGGGTATCTTCTGGACGCCCCCTGTCGGTTTGCATGCAATTACAAATTTTCTGATCAGCATCTTGGTTAAAAAAATCTGGCTCTGACTTTGTCCACTAGAAAAAAAGCCTGGCTCACCCCCCCCCCCCCCCCCCATTGAAAATCAAATGCTCCGTGCCTAACTTGTAAGTTGATATAACGTGACGGTACCCAAATTGCACCATATTTCAAGGTTTTCTCGTCTTCGGTTTTGAACTGTAAAAACAAAGTGGATAAATTTATATTTTATTTATTCTTTAGATTATAATATTGTTCAAATTCTGATTTGATCACCATGGTGAAAGATTTGTATGGAAACTGTCCACAAAATGACCGGTAAATTTGCACCGAGGAGTACCCAAATTGCACAGGTGTTTGAAAATGATATTTTTCTGAATAGATATATTTTCTATTTTCTTTTCAACGTGTTGAAATGTTAAGCTTAATCAATATGACCAATAATCATAAATTTCGAGAAAATTGGTCGATCAATAATTGCACGGGATCGGGATTTACAAGGGGCGCATTCGATTGGCCTGTGAATTGTGTGATGGACGTGCAGTACAGCAAACGAGTAATTCGGAACACCTGGACTGCACAGTTCCGTCTGTACCGACTGGTGGTGTGAGTGGAACAGTCACGTGACCAAGATGGAAGCCAAATGTTTTGATTTGAACATTTTCCAAGTTTTTGACAAATAAAAATTACTTTCTTGATTGTTATAGGTATGAAATTGATTGATAACATATATTTATTGATGTCAACAACTCTCTGAATGCGAGCGAAGGGTTTCAGTGCTATTGAAATAAAGAAATGTAAAAGAGTGTATTGCACAGTTAGAACAGGAATAAAGTGTCGTGGAACAGGTCCTTAAAAGAAAGACACCAGTTTAGCATTTTCTGATCCTTTTCACATCAAAATTTGCATTATGGGCACAGTAATACACAAAGTATTGTATAAAATAACGTGAATGTGACAATATATTTTTCATCAAATAGTGAGATCGCTTCCAATTTGGATGCGGTGGAATTTCGGCTGGGTATCGCCTGTGACATTTTCAATATTCAAAATGGCACCAGGTCAATGTGAAGAGATACGCTTGAACTTTGAATGGAGGCATAGAAGGGATATTTCATATCTTCGGCACTTGAAACTTGGTTACAATTGAAGGAAAATGGTTCCGATTTCTTCCGGTAGGTGTTTTTATACACGCACAGGCGATACCCAGCCGAAATTCCACCGCATCCAAATTGGAAGCGATCTCACGATTTTAAATAAGAGATCGTTCTGTCGTCACAAAGCAATAAAAAAAATAAAAAATAAAAATAAAAAGTCAGATCAGTAAAAGATGAACATAGATGATAAAAGTAGCTTTGTAAACGACAGATAATTCGGTCTAACACGAGATCACAAATCCTTGCTATCAAGCATATTTAATGAGTATGAAAAGAGAAGGAACGTATCGTTGCTTTATTATTTTGGGTTGCATAAATGAAAAATTGCGTTTTAATGGTGGATACATTTAATTTTGAACTAAGGTTGAAAAGGGTTTTTGATTTTTTTTACCCCCCTTTTCACTTATAGTACATTGACATCAGGCTTAACCCCCCTTTACTCCTACTTTGGTTAAATGCATTTGTAACAGTGGATTCATTCCGGCAGTGTATTCCTTCCTTTTGGATAAAATGCACTAGGGTAGAATATCCGCAACATCTAATTCAATTGACCAATCACAAGGGACTACTGACCGTGACGGAATAAACATCAACGTAGAAATACAATAGGTTATTTATATACCTGGAAATTCTGCACGCCGGAAAGAAAGTACTCTTACACATTCTTGAGTTATACAATTTACTTATTCAGCTGACCAAATAATCAGTTGGTACCATACCTATCATATTTTGAAAATCTCCATGCCATATATATATGGGGATTTTATTACTTGTCTCAAAATGTAAAATCCTAAAAAAAAAGGTTATTAGGGGTCTGATGGTATTTTTTTGTGCTGTTTTTAAAGCTCTAATGTGTTTTATAGTCACATTCAAGCTATCAATTGCTTCTTAATTTTATCATATTGCCTGAAATTTGCAAATTTAACTTTTCAATGGGAATTTTAGCCCATGATAGGCATTACACCGGATGTCACATAAAGTTGCGTACGAATATTAGAGGCGGACAAAGTGGCAGATAGTCAGCGTCCACAGTAGACCCTATTGTATCCTATGGTTACATGACAGGTATGCTCAGTACCACTGAACATTTAAGGTGTACATGTACATATATTCCCGGTTTTTGATGAATGCTAGCTTTTGATTGGATTGTAGCCCATTGGTACAAAACCCATGCACCCATCTCGTTAGTACGTTGCTAGTTCCAGTACAATGGAAGTTCCTTTGTACTCACATCAGACATTCTACAACGTTATTAAGTAATATCTGGCATCAAAACTTTGAAAACCTTACCTTACTGAATGCAGTTTCAATAGGATTTTTGATAGCTCTCCAGGTAATACAATAGGTCCTTCAATAGCAGTTTTAGTGGCGGATCCAGACTTTTTGCTAAATAATCATAATTTTTCCGTTAGAGGTAGCCTGAAACCCAATTTTTTTAAAACCCCTTTGAATTTTAAATATTTTCCAACCTAAGGGGGACCAGGGTCCCCCTAGATATGCCACTGAGTTTGGCCTTCGGGGTAGAAAGGTCACCAAATAAGTATATATTAACACATATAATTGGGTGTGTTCCAATATATTGAAAGTACATTTGAACTTTTATTGGATTATTAGGCATGGGAACGAATTATTATCAAGGATTAAGAGAAGGGGCAAATTTCAGTAATGTATACTACACTTGAAACAGTATTTACTGTTTAATTTCTAACCTTATAACATTTAAAAAAATGCATGTTTATCCTAATATTGGCTTCTCCATTATCATGACTATACAAACAAGTTTGGGTGAACTTGAATTGGTTTTTTGTTGAACTTTACATAAGTTGAACTGGCCTATATCCAGGACAAATACAATTAATGGTTAGGCCACATCAAATTGATTAATAGATTCTCGTCCCCACCTGTCCCATTTTTATGCCCCGCCACGAAGTGGAAGGGGCATATAGATTTACCCTTGTCCGTACGTACGTGGGTATGTCCCGATGTTAAGTTTTGCGTTTAGGTCCATATTTTGGTAACCTCTTGTAATAGTTTAATATTATTACATCAGTATATATGCATTTTGGTTAGTACTACCAGATTCACCAACAATAAGTCACTAAGGGATCCATGACCTACGTTTTACACTTGAGTTACTTTTGTTAAATTTTTCGTTTAAGTCCATTTCTCAACAACTATACATCATACAACCATGATGTTTCATCAAATAATTGCCTTGATGAGTACTACCAAAATCATTGAGAATTAAGTGGCTGTGACCTATATTTTACGCTTGAGTGACTTTTGTTAAATTTTGCGTTAAGGTCCATTTCTCATCAACTACACATCATACCACAATGATGTTTTATCAAATTCATCACCTTGATGAGTACTACTCAAATCATCAAAAATTAAGTGGCTTTGACCTATATTTTACGCTTGAATGACTTTTGTTAAATTTTGCTTTTGAGTCCATTTCTCAACAACTAAACACGATATCACTATGATGTTGCATCAAATAAATCACCTTGATGGGTGCTAACCAAATCAAGGACAATTAGGTGTCTTTGACCTACATTTAACGCTTGAGTGACTTTCAGTAAATTTTCTGTTTTAACAACTACACAACATACCATTATAATGTTTCATGACTCATCTTAGAGAAAACTACCAAATTCTTAGACTAATTCCTTGAATTTGACCTACATTTACACTTGAATGATTTTGTTAATTTTTTGCATTAGGCCAATTTATTAGCAACTTGGTGGTTAATCAAATAAATCACCATAGTGAGTACTGCATAATTCATGGATAATTTTATAACCTGACCAATATTTTATGCTTCAGCAACTTTAGTTGGGTATTTTTTGTTTACTCCATTACTTGACAAATATTTTATGAATAATCATCTGTAACAGTCATGAGAGTATTTGTTGATGATTCCATCCCAATTCAGTGACAGGGAACTAAATTCCACTGATGATTGACTAAGGTTATCTATTGCGATAAATTTGTTGGCGGGGCATCCGTGTTTTATAAGCACATTTTCTAGTTTCTAAGCTCATTTTTTTTTCAATTTTTCAGAAATTTTCTTTAAGTTCTTATGAATTTTAGTGAAAATCATTAAAAAAATAAAATAAAACACTCCCACCCACCCCAGATTTTTTGTTACGGGTGGATGATAATTTACAAATTAACTTGATAGGGCCTTATGTGACCTTTTTACCTTGAAAATTCTTTCATGTGTCTTTTGAGAAACCTATTGTACTATCTGGAGAGCTACCAAATATTCTATTGTGAGTGCATTCAGTCATGGGAAAATTGCTGTAAGAAATTAGTTCCCACAAACTAATTCACCTAAAAACAGAAAAGCCTGACGTTGGTACCTTAGGTGCCATCCTCAACCTGGAAAATGGGGTATTTCCTGCATATTTGTCATATTTATTTTAATGCGCAACACAGATGACGTTGAAATTTCATACAGATTTATTTCCAGCAATTGACTTTTTAGGTGCATTAAAAGACAAAGCTGGGGATATCATAAATCTCTTGCCCATTTTTCAACCTGTAGGCTGCACAGAAGTGCTTACGGGTGGTACAATCTCAATGCCTACTGGTATAAACGTACAATATGTAGGTAACTGATATGACTTGCAAAAGCAGATCCCTCTATCATGTCTGACCGCAGTTGAAAATCAAAATCAGTACATTTTTATGGCCCGCATTGAAATGTGAAAGCCCTATAGTTTTCACTTCGTCTGCATGAACGTCTGTCCGTTCACATTTTTGTCTCGCCCGCGACGAAAGTCGCAGAAAGCGAGACATAGGCGTGCAAAGTATGACGGCGACGGCGGCATAAACTCAAGTTTTTATATAGAAGCCTTTGATGTAGGAACTTTATATTTGGTCCATATGTAGCTTACGGCGAACCCTATCTGTCGGACCCAAAATTATCTGACCTTGACCTATATTTCGCGGTCCAGTGACAAGGTTAAGTTTTTTGCTTAAGTCCATTTCTCAATAACAACAAGCTAGAAGTCAATGATATTTGGTATATAGCTTGGTCTTGGTTAGTACATGTCAGTCTGCCATATGGCTTTTGTCCTTGACCTCAATTTCACGGTCCAGAGACCAGGTTAAGTTTTTTCTTAAGTCTGTTTCTCAATAACTACAAGCCATAGGTCAATGATATTTGGTATATAGCTTGGTCTTGGTTAGTACATGTCAGTCTGCTATATGGCTTTTGACCTTGACCTCAATTTCACGGCCCAGTGACCAGGTTAAGTTTTTTGGCTTAAGTCTGTTTCTCAATAACTACAAGCCATAGGTCAATGATATTTGGTATAGAGCTTGGTCATGGTTAGTACATGTCAGTCTGCCATATGGCTTTTGACCTTGACCTCAATTTTATGGTCTAGTGAAAAAAGTTAAGTGTTTCTGATTAGAATAGTTTCTCTATTACTGTAAGTGGTACAGTAATATTTGGCTTTTAGGTTGCTCTTGAGTAGTACATGACTGTTTTGTTAACTTTTACTTTTTCTTTCATTTATTTTTTGAGGAAGCTTTATTAAGCAAACGATTTTTACTTCTCAGTAAATAAATCTAACATCACTGTTAAACGTCATCACTGTAAAATCAATATCAAAAAGAAATGAATTAATGCAAAGGCATAATGGGATAATCTCTCCAAAATGAATAATTATTGCAGAGGACGGCAAACATCCACTATTGAGTATGTGTGAAAAAGTTTCACTATTGCCTTGTTTAAAGCCTAGGTATAAGAATACTAAATTGAACAAATCTGACATCGCGGCTTCGTAGCTCAGTTGGTTAGAGCGCTGGTCCATCCTCGTCGATCTATTTTATACAATGAAAAAAAAAAGAGCGCTGGTCTAGTAAACCAGAGGTCACGAGTTCAAATCTCGTCGAAGCCTAGTTTTGTTTCATTCTGCAATTTTTTCTTCAAAATTTCTGACAAATCATGTTGCTGAAGCTGACAAATATGACAAATATGCAGGAAATACCCCATTTTCCAGGTTGAGGATGGCACCTAAGGTACCAACGTCAGGCTTTTCTGTTTTTAGGTGAATTAGTTTGTGGGAACTAATTTCTTACAGCAATTTTCCCATGACTGAATGCACTCACAATAGAATATTTGGTAGCTCTCCAGATAGTACAATAGGTTTCTCAAAAGACACATGAAAGAATTTTCAAGGTAAAAAGGTCACATAAGGCCCTATCAAGTTAATTTGTAAATTATCATCCACCCGTAACAAAAAATCTGGGGTGGGTGGGAGTGTTTTATTTTATTTTTTTAATGATTTTCACTAAAATTCATAAGAACTTAAAGAAAATTTCTGAAAAATTGAAAAAAATGAGCTTAGAGACTAGAAAATGTGCTTATAAAACACGGATGCCCCGCCAACAAATTTATCGCAATAGATAACCTTAGTCAATCATCAGTGGAATTTAGTTCCCTGTCACTGAATTGGGATGGAATCATCAACAAATACTCTCATGACTGTTACAGATGATTATTCATAAAATATTTGTCAAGTAATGGAGTAAACAAAAAATACCCAACTAAAGTTGCTGAAGCATAAAATATTGGTCAGGTTATAAAATTATCCATGAATTATGCAGTACTCACTATGGTGATTTATTTGATTAACCACCAAGTTGCTAATAAATTGGCCTAATGCAAAAAATTAACAAAATCATTCAAGTGTAAATGTAGGTCAAATTCAAGGAATTAGTCTAAGAATTTGGTAGTTTTCTCTAAGATGAGTCATGAAACATTATAATGGTATGTTGTGTAGTTGTTAAAACAGAAAATTTACTGAAAGTCACTCAAGCGTTAAATGTAGGTCAAAGACACCTAATTGTCCTTGATTTGGTTAGCATTAAATAAGGCTATAGTGAGACTTTTTCACACATACTCAATAGTGGAAATTTGCCGTCCTCTGCAATAATTATTCATTTTGGAGAGATTATCCCATTATGAATAATTAATTATTCCTTGAATAATTATTCATTATATCAAATAAGTTCAAATCTCGTCGAAGCCTAGTTTTGTTTCATTCTGCAATTTTTTCTTCAAAATTTCTGACAAATCATGTTGCTTAAGCTGACATTGAAAAATTTGCATGTGAAATTTGAATAGAAACACCATTCTAAATGCACGTTCAATTCATATTTATTTTCAATAGTACAATTGTTGTGTTAACTTTTACTTTTTCTTTCATTTATTTTTTGAGGAAGCTTTATTAAGCAAACGATTTTTACTTCTCAGTAAATAAATCTAACATCACTGTTAAACGTCATCACTGTGAAATCAATATCAAAAAGAAATGAATTAATGCAAAGGCATAATGGGATAATCTCTCCAAAATGAATAATTATTGCAGAGGACGGCAAACATCCACTATTGAGTATGTGTGAAAAAGTTTCACTATAGCCTTGTTTAAAGCGTAGGAATAAGAATACTAAATTGAACAAATCTGACATCGCGGCTTCGTAGCTCAGTTGGTTAGAGCGCTGGTCTAGTAAACCAGAGGTCACGAGTTCAAATCTCGTCGAAGCCTAGTTTTGTTTCATTCTGCAATTTTTTTCTTCAAAATTTCTGACAAATCATGTTGCTTAAGCTGACATTGAAAAATTTGCATGTGAAATTTGAATAGAAACACCATTCTAAATGCACGTTCAATTCATATTTATTTTCAATAGTACAATTGTTGTGTTAACTTTTACTTTTTCTTTCATTTATTTTTTGAGGAAGCTTTATTAAGCAAACGATTTTTACTTCTCAGTAAATAAATCTAACATCACTGTTAAACGTCATCACTGTAAAATCAATATCAAAAAGAAATGAATTAATGCAAAGGCATAATGGGATAATCTCTCCAAAATGAATAATTATTGCAGAGGACGGCAAACATCCACTATTGAGTATGTGTGAAAAAGTTTCACTATAGCCTTGTTTAAAGCCTAGGTATAAGAATACTAAATTGAACAAATCTGACATCGCGGCTTCGTAGCT